>CM046877.1:345996131-346299215 GCA_025667525.1 Glebionis coronaria
AGCTATTGTGATTCTCGCCATTCTTGCGAAGAATTTCGAAATTAAGACGGGTTTAATGTCTATGTTGCAAGCAAATAAGTTTAGAGGTCACGAGAAAGACAACCCGCATTACCATATTAGGAATTTCAACCGTCTCACCGCCACTAGCAAGTTTAAGGATGTTCCACATGACGCCATTAAGATGATGTTGTTTCCATACTCGTTGGATGGACCCGCAAAAATTTGGCTTGAGAAAGAACCGCCAAATTCGATTTTGAGATGGGCCGATCTCGTTTCTAAGTTTGTGAACAAGTTTTTTCCACCATCTAAAACTACACACTTAAAAAATGAGATTTCACGATTTGTGCAAAGAAATAATGAAAGTTTTTCAATGGCATGGGAACGATTTAAAGAAATGTTACATGAATGTCCACACCATGATTTTACGGAATTGCATCAAGTGGATACTTTTTATAATGGGCTTAATGATCATGAACGAGATTATTTGAATGCCGCCACGGGTGGTAATTTTTTGTGCAAGACGACAAATGAGGCTTTACAAATCATTGAGAATAGATCTAAGGTTTATAACCCTCGTAACACACCGAGTGTTGCCAATATGGGTTCGTCATCTTCGTCACAATCGTCTCGTAGCATTAACGCCTTACATGATGAAGCTAATGAGGAAAATCGGTTTTTTGATAGATTTGCTAATATAATGTCCCATTGGAAGGCTCAAGAAGCTTCTAATTCCGCTTCGGTTAAAGCGATTGCTAAGAGTTGTTTATCTTGTGGGGGAGCTCATGATCTTTCCGAGTGCATTACCGCGGATGGTAACACTTCGAGTGCTTATGTAGCAACGGGAACTTACAACCAAAACGGTCAAGGTTCCCGCCAAAATCAAGCTCCACTCAATCAAAATGTTAACAATTATCGAAACAACAACCAAGGTAATTACCAAGGCAACACACGCAATTACAACAAAGGGACTTATCAAAGTGGGAATGGACAAATTTCTAATCAAAACCAAAACCGTGATTTTCAAAACACTACACAAGGTTTTCAAAATGCTCACACTAAAAATTTGCAAGGAGAATTTTTGGATTATGCTAAAGCAAATGATGCTAAATTTGATAACATGCAACGTGAGATGATTTGCTTAAGATCCGAGTTGAAAAACGAGCTTAAAAATGAACTTGCTAATGAACTTAAAACTCATGCAAACAAAATGGAAGGAAATGTCCAACGTCTTCAACAAAATCAACAAAAGATGGAATTAGGACAACATGAGATTAAGCAAGAGTTATTAAAAGCGGATGCTAGGCAATCAAAATTTGAGGACCGAATGGCTAAGATGTTTGAAGCAATCATGTGTAAACCCTCTTCCTCGGGTGGTCTTCCTAGTGATACCATTGCAAACCCGAAGGGAGAAATGAAGGTTATTACTACACGAAGTGGTAAAACTTTCAAGGAACCAATCTCTCGTCCAAGTACTTCTAAGGAGAAGGAAATAGAGAAAGAACCCGAGGTGATGGTCGAAAGGGAGCACATTACAATCCCACGAAGTACCACTCATACCACACCTACGGTTGAACCAATACCAATTGTGGAACCCGAGTTTCCAAGGCCGTTTCCTAATGACCAACCCACACCACCTTTACCTTACCCTTCGAGACGAAACAAAGAGAAGTTGCAAGAACGTAACAAACAACAAATCGAGCTTTTTATAAAAATGTTTCAACAAGTGCATTTTGATGTGAGTTTAGCCGACGCATTGTTATATATGCCTCGTTTCGCTTCCACTTTTAAAAGTATGATGAGCGATAAGGAAAAGCTTTCAAAGCTTGCTAATTGTTCTTCGGTTTATCTTAACCGCATACCGAAAAAAGTTGGTGATCCCGGAAAGTTTCTCATTCCTTGTGACATACAAGATATGAAAGAATGCCTCGCCTTGGCCGATCTTGGTGCGAGCATTAATTTGATGCCATTTTCCATTTGGAAATCGCTTTCGCTTCCGGCTCTCATTCCTTCGAACATGTCCATCGAGATGGCCGATCATTCTACGATTATGGCATGTGGAGTAGCCGAAGATGTTTTCGTGAAAGTGGGGAAGTTCTACTATCCCGTTGATTTTATAGTAGTTGACATCCCCGCGGATCCTCAAGTTCCTCTAATTCTAGGTCGGTCATTTTTAGACACTTCGAGATCACTTATCGATGTTCATGCGAGAACTATCACTTTGATATTCAACGAAGAGGAACTTGTTATAAACGCTACTCAAAACTCGAAACCTTCTCATGTTTATGCAATCGCTACCATTAATCACATTGACATCGTTGATGTGGTTTGCGATGAGTTTTCACAAGAAGTGTTAGGTTTTTCCGATAGCTCGTCAAGTGGCAATCCCACTATTTTGGATCCGATTCTTGCTAATTCCACACCAAATCTCACTCCATTCCAAGGAGGGGATTTCACTTCAAATGAAATCGACAATGAAGATGAGGTGTTGATTAGTGATGATACTTCTATTCCACCATTTCTTTCGCCGATGGAAGTTATGAGTGTTGAACCAAAATCTTCAATCGAGGAACCACCTATCCTTGAATTGAAAGATCTTCCTTATCACCTTGAATACGCATTCTTGGAAGGTGATGACAAGTTGCCGTTTATTATTGCAAAAGGTCTTGCTAATAATGAAAAACCGAGCTCTTGAAAGTTCTTAAGGCTCATAAAGGGGCAATTGCGTGGAAAATATCCGACATTAAGGGTATTGACCCAAAATTTTGTACTCACAAGATTTTATTGGAGGAGGACTATAAACCCGCAATTCAAAGTCAAAGAAGGGTGAATCCTAAAATTCACGATGTCATTAAAAAGGAGGTCCTTAAACTCCTTGACGCGGGAATGATTTATCCTATATCCGATAGCCCATGGGTGAGCCCAATCCATTGTGTCCCTAAAAAGGGAGGAATGACCGTTGTGCCTAATGAAAACAACGAGTTAATTCCCACTCGTGTTGTGACCGGTTGGAGGGTGTGTATTGACTACCGAAAGTTAAATGACGCCACTCGTAAAGACCACTTTCCTTTGCCCTTCATGGATCAAATGTTGGAGCGACTTGCGGGAAATGAATTCTATTGTTTTTTAGATGGTTTTTCCGGTTACTTTCAAATCCCTATCGACCCTCGTGATCAAGAGAAGACTACGTTTACGTGTCCTTATGGAACGTTCGCTTATCGTAGGACGCCTTTCGGACTTTGTAATGCACCCGGTACGTTTCAACGGTGTATGATGGCAATTTTTCACGATATGATCGAGAAGTCGATGGAAGTGTTTATGGATGACTTCTCGGTGTTTGGTAATTCGTTCACGTCATGTTTATCTAATCTCGAGCAAATGTTAAAACGTTGTGAAGAAACCAATCTTGTGCTTAATTGGGAAAAATGTCATTTCATGTGTAAACAAGGAATCGTCTTAGGACATAAGGTGTCGAAGGCGGGGATTGAGGTCGATAAAGCTAAGGTAGACGTCATCGCCAAGTTACCTCATCCCAAAACCGTTAAGGGAGTTAGGAGTTTCCTAGGCCACGCGGGCTTTTATCGTCGTTTCATCAAGGACTTTTCGAAAATCTCTCGTCCTATGACACACCTTCTCGAGAAGGATGCTCCTTTTAACTTTAATGAGGATTGTGTTAAGGCTTTCGAAACTCTCAAAAGGAAACTTACCGAAGCTCCCATTCTTGTTGCTCCTAATTAGGAATTACCCTTTGAAATCATGTGCGATGCAAGTGATTATGCTATAGGGGCCGTCTTAGGGCAACGTTATGACAAGCATTTCCGTCCTATCCACTATGATAGTAAGACGATGACCGAGGCTCAATTAAAGTACACCACAACGGAAAAGGAATTCCTTGCCGTGGTCTATGCTTTTGAGAAATTCCGACCTTATCTCGTCTTGACTAAAAGCATCGTGTATACCGACCATTCGGCTATCAAGTATCTCTTAGCTAAGCAAGATGCTAAGCCGAGATTGCTTCGTTGGTTGCTCCTCCTCCAAGAATTTGATGTCACCGTGCTTGACAAAAAAGGAGCCGAGAATCTAGCAGCCGATCATCTCTCTCGTCTAGAAGATCCTCACAAAGATGTTTTTGAGAACAAGGAAATTACCGAAACATTTCCTCTTGAGACTCTCGGTGTAGTAAATTCTAAAGACACCACCCCATGGTTTGCCGACATTGCAAATTACCATGCGGGCAATTTCATAATCAAGGGTATGACGACACAACAAAAACGAAAATTCTTTCGTGACGTCAAGTTCTATTTTTGGGACGACCCTTATCTCTTTCGGATTTGTGCGGATCAACTCGTTCGACGTTGTGTGTTTGGTGCCGAAGCTTCTAACATCCTTAGAGCTTGTCACGAGGGACCCACGGGTGGTCACCACGGTGCTAATCTCACGGCTAAGAAAGTGTTCGATGCCAGTTTCTTTTGGCCTTCTATCTATCGTGATGCACACGCACTTGTGAAGTCGTGTGATTCGTGCCAACGTCAAGGAAAATCGTCTCAACGTGATGAAATGCCGCAAAACATAATTCAAGTATGTGAGATTTTGGACATATGGGGAATAGACTTTATGGGGCCGTTCCCATCGTCTCATGGCAACAAATATATCCTCGTCGCGGTGGACTACCTTTCTAAGTGGGTGGAAGCTAAGGCTTT
The DNA here is from genome assembly GCA_025667525.1 of Glebionis coronaria. Lineage (NCBI taxonomy): Eukaryota > Viridiplantae > Streptophyta > Magnoliopsida > Asterales > Asteraceae > Glebionis > Glebionis coronaria. The sequence continues at coordinate 346,000,829 of CM046877.1, forward strand.
GCCTACTAATGATGCTCGTGTGGTAGTGAAGTTTTTGAAGCAACTATTCTCTCGGTTCGGAACCCCTCGTGCTATTATAAGCGATCGTGGAACCCATTTTTGCAATGACTAATTCGAAAAGGTTCTAAAGAAATATGGAGTTACTCATCGTCTTTCTACGGCTTATCACCCACAAACGACTGGGCAAGTCGAGGTTTCGAACCGAGCTTTGAAGAGGATTTTAGAGAGGTCAATTGGAGAAAACCGTGCTTCATGGTCCGACAAACTCGATGACGCTTTATGGGCCTTTAGGACCGCTTATAAGACACCTATCGGTTGCACTCCTTATAAGTTAGTCTATGGGAAAAATTGTCATTTGCCCATTGAATTGGAGCATAAGGCATATTGGGCCCTTAAGCATGCAAATTTTGACTTGAAGACCGCGGGAGATCACCGGAAAATACAATTGAATGAATTGGATGAATTAAGAGATAATGCTTATGAAAATTCATTAATTTTTAAAGAAAAGACTAAAAAGTTTCATGATTCAAAGATTAAAAACCGGGTTTTTAACGTTGGTGATCAAGTGTTGCTTTTTAACTCTCGTCTTAAGATATTTTCCGGGAAATTGAAATCTCGTTGGTCGGGTCCGTTCACCATTACACAAGTGTTTCCGTATGGGACCATTGAGCTAGCTCAAGATGATGGTCCTAATTTCAAGGTGAATGGACATAGGCTTAAGCACTACTTTGGTGGGGAAATTCCTTCAATGGTTGCCCTCGACCAAGTCACCTTCCCCAATGATAATTAGCATTGAGGGGATCGAGTCGAGCTCATGACTCGGTAATCAAAAACGAGGTGCCTCGTGGGGGAGATCCCATGCTTATCTTTTATGCTCACTATTCACTAATAAGGGGACTTGTACCCTTTCAACTCGTTGTCTCGTGGTTGTTTGTGATTGTGTTATCTAGATCATCATCATCATCTACGTATGAAGACTCTCGTGTTCGTTTACGTGAGCCTCCATCGTTCGTTTGAAGAAGTTTTTCACGATTCCATGACATATCCTTTATTGTTCTAACAATTATCTTTTAGCATACTTAATAAACGGCTTTAGATAAATTGTTGATCAGCCTTTCCATGCTAGATCCTAAGCATTTGACTCTTCGTCTCTAGTATGGGGGTGCTCCACCTTTAGACTCGAAACATTGAGGACAATGTTTACTTTTAGTATGGGGGGTGAATAGGTACTTGTTTTGCTACGCCCTCACGCTTTCCAATTTTCAATGTTTTGCTAATAAGGCTAAAATGGCCAAATTTTAAAATTTTTCTTAGTTTTAATAAGTGTTTTTAAGACACGAATGTATACTTTCCGTTAGGTAGAATAAGAGTTAATTTTTGACTTGATGGGCATTTGGAGCCATTTACATTCCTTAACCCGCTCAATTCAAGTTTTGCTAGACTTTTATATAGGGAGCTTTAAAAAGCGAAAGTCTTAATTCATACGGGTTAAGAACAAGAACTTTTCGCAAGTTCCTATAATTGATTCTAGAAAGTCACTTATCAAGGGAACTATAAAACGCATTCTCTAAACTTGAAAAAGTCCAAGAAAGTGCAAGATCCTATAGGTGGCTTGAAAACCCAAAACTTTGATTTGATATAGTCTTAATGAAAGCTAATCCAAATTTGGCTTAATTTTGACTTGCATGGCTAAGTATTCACGAGTCTCTTTAATTAGAGGTCTTTATATAGTGAAGAACGAGAAATGATAGAGTTAGACAAGTGATCATGCTAAACGTAGAACATGAAAGTGTTCTTTCAAAAACTCATATGTTTTTAATTGTGGCTTTTTCTTCCCATAAGATCAATGCATTAGGAATAAATCATAATTGCAATAAGTAAGGTCGTACGATTTGAAAGGTTACTTAGCCTCTAGCGCAAGATCGTTTAAAAGTTGCTCGGGGTTGAATAGAGTTCATAGCCAAGGCATAACTTATTGAAGCGGGACGCGAAGATTGGCAATCATCCAAAAAGGCCCTAACAAGGCATGAGGAGCTCTATTTTTTGCTAAAGATCCAAGATGATGTGAAGTATCATTATTCCTAAATCAATATGAAGGATCAAGACACACGACGAGAAGCAATTACTCCCCTAAAGATCATGGAGAAAGTCTATCCAAAAAGACCCTAACAAGGTATGAGGATAAATATATCCAAGTCCGAAAAGGAGGCGGATCGTTGTATATCAAAATCCAAAGTAAATATTGAAGAAAAATGATGAAGTCGTGGTCCAATATGAAGAATCTCTCAAAAACGTCAAGTGAAGAAATTCCAAATATATGAAGAGAAGACCATAATTTCAAGAACGTCTTCCCAAGATTTGAAGTATGAAGTACATGCCAAATATCGGTCCGAGAAAGGTCTCAAATCGTGAAACGAGTTATGCCAAGATATGAACTTAAGGAGATACACGAGAAGCCGTTTTAAAAGATTTTGTCCTTCGGCTAACTATTGATCAAATCGTGCTACTTTGCTTTCGGACTAATAACTACTCAAATAAGTCAATATGAATCACTTGTGATCCATGACAATAAGATAAAAAATGCTAGTAACCCATTTCCTTTTATAATAACTAGGATTGCGGGGAGAAAAAGTATTACACAATTTGGACGTATGAGTAGTGTTAGCATTGTGACTTGTACCAACAATGATCTCGTTTTTGCACTTAGCATGGAAGTATGACAATCAAGGATGACGAAGTTTACTCTAAGGGACATTTACTTGTTTCTATTCTTTGACCCTAAAAGTCACTTTTTGTGATGAAAATCATACATTATGTCTTTACACATCTTCGTAGTATGTTGCAAGTCTTTTACTCTTCAATAAAGGTTAATAAAATTGAACTTTGGTGATGCTTAGATACTTTATTCTAGCATTGCGTGAGGGCACGGCAATGGCTTAGTATGGGGGAGTGATGAGATGGCATTTATACATGATCTCATCGTTCTTTTCTTTAAATGCATAAAATGTCATAAAAATACCATATATATGCTTGTGTTTGTTTACTTGTGTATTTTAGGTATGGATATCGTGAAAAATACAAAAGATCACAAGTTACAAGGAAAAACGGACACGAGAAACGAAGCCGTACAAAGAACCGGGCCCTAATCATGGAATTCTTAACAAATACCCTTGAAGACTTGAAGACAAACAAGATTGATCCTCAATTATTGAATAAATGAAACTTAAAACCCTTGTATATTAATAATTACAAGTTTGGTCCCTTAAGTTTGTCAAAATTACACAAAAAGGTCCTTCAACTTTGAAGAAATGGCAAGATTAGTCCCTCAACAAATCAAAATTGCCAACAATGGTCCCTCATGAAGCCAAAGATACATTGAAGACCTTTGAAGATCAAGAATGTCCAAGATCAGCCCTTGAAATATGCAAAAATGTCAAAAACAACCCTTGATAACCTTTTTGGAAAGTTTGTGCCAAAACTGCCAAATGATGAAAGTTATTAACAAAGCAAAACACGTTTTAGGGCTGAAATTCTTTATTTGCCAAAAATTCCAAAACACAAGGGTTAAACATGGGCAAAAGAAACATTTGAAACGAAATTGCGCCAAACACATTACTTTTCCCCAATTTCGGATCAAAGTTACTACTATTCACCCTTCTTCACCCCCAGTTTTTACTCCACTTAAACTTAGGGTAAAAATCAATTCCCTTTGCACATGTGTGATTCACACATGCAGAAACCTATCCCACACCAAAAACCCTTAATCCCACTCACTATGGACCCCACCCCCAATTCCCGTTTAGCCAATCACATGACAACTTAGCCTCCAAGTTATCTGACGTGTCCAAATCAACAGCCTAGGATCCTTGCTTCATTCCAAAGCTAAAATGAACAACCAAGATCACTTTGGACAGCTCATACCAAGAATTCGTCTAGAAGACTCAAGGGCATAATAGGGAATTCAGTTCTAGGGTTTGTGAATAGTGTTTAGCCAGGCATTTGCCTATAAAAGGAGACCTCAACATGTGAGAGTCCCTTTGTTCCAGTTTTAGGCTATCAATCTTTGTAATTCCTTTTTAAGTAATAAAATTTGATTTTCTGAATTTTGAGAAATCTTGTTCTTGTTTATTAAAAGTTGGTGTTAGAATAGCCTAATTCTGAGTTCCATTTATATGTTTGAAGGTTTTTGAGGCAAGGTTTTAGTTGATAAAGCTTGGGTTTCAAAAATCAGAAAGTGCTTGTTTATTTGATCTCACCTTATTGTTTGTTCATCTTAGCAGCATTGGAAGCTGGTACTTGTTCTGCTAGTACCTCAGCTCAAACAATCCAGGGCCTGGATGTAGGTCTTAGAGGTTTGCACCCTTCTCCTTTTTCAGTTTCTCTTTTATTTTCTGAATTTTTGGTGAATTTGCATGTTTATGGTTGAATCTGTGTTATTGTGGTTGATTATTGTTGATTTGGCTTGGTTTGATGTTATTGAGATGTTATTGATCTGATTTGTGGGTTAGAACTGGATAATCCTTTGAAAATTTGTGAAAATGGGTTTTTAAGGGGTGTTTGGGTCAACTGCATAATTTGGATTTGTGGTTTGTTAAGTGTTGGTATTGTGTTGTTTATTGCTGGTATCTGCTTATTTGGTGCTATTGCTCATCTGTTTGCAGGTTTTGAGGTTTGAAACACCTCAAATCTATAAAAGGGCTTTAAAATCTTTGTTACTTGGTGAAATTGGTTGAAATTTAGAGGACACCTAGATCTAATCATAGACTAGGGTTAACAAGTGTTAAATCTAGGTTAATTACACCAGGGAAAGAGATTTGAGTGCTTGAATTTGGATCTATGGTCAATTAGATCAGCAACTTTCTGCATATTGTTCTTATTCATATCAGTGACTATTTTTGGTGATTTTGCTTGATTCTTGTGTGCAACTTGTTGTTTATTGTGTTTATATTGACTCTCAATAAGCCAAAGCTTGAGGTGCCTTTTGTTCCATCAAACAGCAACAAGCAAGGCTTGAAATCAAGCCAAAACTTTACTGCATATCAAGCAGTGGGAACTCCTTTCCCCTGCTAGTTACCACTGCTAGTGTAAAATTTGGTGTCAGCTTATCAATAAGCTATAACAGCTTATTCCAACCTGCAACAACTTTGTTTTTGTAATAGGTGCTCATATTTTGACCCATTTGTTCATACTGGAGCATTTGGGTGGTTGACTTTAAGGTTTGACTAGAAAACCAACTCCTTTGACTTTTACATAAGTTCATTTGTGCTTATTCTGGCTTATTGGTTGTGCTTATTGGATTTTTGTTGATTGATATTGCTTATTGAGTCCATTTGAAAGCTTTTGCAAGTTGAATCAAGTCCCGAGGTGCATTATTTCTCAAAAACGACTATTTTGTCGTTTTGTGGATTTTTGCTTTTCTATTTTCTGGCTTATTGAGTGTGCTTATTGGAAATTTCTTTTGACAGATCTCTTAAGCATCCTAAAAGAGGGTTGTGTGTCAAATTAGAGCTTATGGCATTAGCTTATAGCTTAATGGGCTGAAAAGCCCAATAAGAATAAGCTTTGTGTTCAATAAGCTGTGATAAGCATATTTTCAGCTTTTGGGCCTTTAGAGTTTTGTTCTTAGAATTGAATTTTAAGTTAGATAGGGCTTTTCCAAGTCAATTGGGCCAAGTTTGACTTTTTGGGCCCAAAAGCCCATTTGTGTTGACTGAATTTGGATTTGGCCCATTTGAGGGCCCATTAGGGGTATTTTGGTAATTTCACTTTGATTTTCTGATTATTTAGGTTAAAATAAACTAGTTTGCAAGTTTTTAGAATTTTTTATAATTTTTGGATTTTTAATATTATTTTATTATTATTTTATTATTATTTTTAAAATTTCACTTTTTCTAACTTTTTACATTTTTCTTAGGTTAAATACATTAAAATAGGAATTTAGCAACTTTTATAATAATCTTATCACTTTTAGATTAATTTTTATAATTATTTTAAGTTTTAATAGTTTTTAAATCATTTTAAATAGTTTTTATTAGTTTTAAAATTTCTAAAAATAGTTTTTAATCTTTTTAGGTCATTTTAGAGGTTTATCAATTGAAAAATCTTTATTTGGGCTTTTTGATAATTTATTTGATTTTTAGGGCTTTAATTAGCATTTAAAAATTGAATATTTAATTATTTAAAAGGTTTGAAAAAGTTTTGATCATTGGTAAACTCTTAGTTTATTATTTAAGATTTTTGGTGAATTTTTGGTAATTTTTAGAATTTATTTTTATTTTTGTGGTTTTTAAGGTTCTACGTTTTAACTTTCTAGTAGTGATTTTTTTGTTAATTTTTATTTTTACGTTTTCGTCATCTTCTTTCCTAATCCCCTTCTAAACCAAATATTAATCTCAAATCTTGTACATCTTAGTCACACACATATACCTCCTTGGGAAACGAATTTTCACACCATCAAGGGTCATTAGTGTTTACGTTTTCCTAAACGTACACTCAATACTTACCACTTTTACGCCTTTTTCCTAAGAGGTGTAATTTACCACAATCAGCAAGTGACAATTCTTTCTGTACACGAGCTTGTAAGGATTGCACCCGGTGGGCATCTTATGAGTGGTACGAAAGGCCCAAAAGCTGAAAGTGAGCTTATCACAACTTATTTCAAAACAACTTATTCTTAATGGGCTTTTTGGCCTATTAAGCTATAAGCTGATGCCATAAGCTGACATTTGACACACAACCTTCTCTTGACCTAATTAAGTTGTTTGTAAAAAGAATTTTTGAATAAGCCCAAGAAATAAGCCTGAAATAAGCAAAAGCTCTCTACAGAAAACGACAAAATAGTCGATTTTGAGTTCTAGACCAATTCAAGGGCTGATTCTTGTTGCAAAATGTTTCAAATGACAAAACTAAGCTTAATAATCAAAAAGATTTCCAAAAAGCACAATGAATACGCTGGAATAAGCAATAAGCACTTATGTAAAAGTCAACTTAGTTGGTTTTCTAGTCAAACCTAAAAGTCAAACCCTAAAAAGCTCCAGATTAGTCAAATGGGTCAAATAAGGAAGATTAATTACAAAATCAAAGTTGTTGCAGGTCTGGATAAGCTATTATAGCTTATTAATAATGTGATTGAAAAATTGCACTAACAGTGGCTAGTTTTGGGTGTCCAGCAGTGGGAAAAGTTTCCACTGCTTGACTATCTTGACTTTTTGTCTTTTGTGGATTTTTGTTGGATTTAGAGAACACAAAGGCACCCTTATAACCACTGGGTTATATGGAGTCAATAGCAATCAAACAAACACAAAAATAACCAGCCAATTGATACAGTTAATTCAATCTTTGCCCAGATATGATACAGACTTGAACAAGAAGCAGTTTTGCACAAATAAGCAGATTAAGCAAGAATAAGCCAACCAAATTGAACCAAATACACACAACAGCTTAAATAAATTCAAATGAACATAAATCAACTTGTTTTATACACTGATTCAAGGTTTAGACAAAGATTCAAGCTAATGAATGTTACTGATAAACACAAAGATGAACTAAAAATCCTTTTGTTGATGTACTTGACCACAAGCCCAACTTCAAACCCGCAAATCTCTTAAACAGGTTATATAAACTTTGTTTAAACACTTGTTAACCCTAAAAATGCATACACTCTAGGTGTTTCAAAAATCTTAGGTCAAAACAGGCAAAATCAAACAAGTTATAGCACAATGTTCAGATTTGATGTTCAAAGCATGAAACTTGCATACAAAAGCATACAATCACTTAAAAAACAGATATAAACACTAAACAAACCTTATACCCTAACTCAAAATCAAACAAGCACCTTAAATTAGTAGACCCAAACACCCCTTAAAGTTTTTAATCAAAGATTTAACCAAGCATAAGTGCATAACAGGTTTACCAAAGCCTTATCAAGCATCATACCAACAACATGAAGCATAATCAACAAGATTCAGGCATAAAAAACAACACATACACCAACAGATCACAAAATCACAAAATATCACTTTTCAAGCAGATTTTTGGTAAGAAGACTCAAACCTCATGAATGTACATCCACACTCACCAATTTTTGAGCTTATGTGCCTAGTTTAACAAGGCACAGGCTTCCAATAGGCTGCTAAGAACAACAAGGTTAGAACAAGCAGTTTATATGAAAAAGAGAATGGAAAATAAAAGCTGATTAATTCAAGCTTGTTCCCACTCCTTGAATATCCCCAAACCATAAGCTCACTCCACCTTGATAAGCTCCTTATCAAGGTGCTATGACCACTTGTAATCCAAAAATTTCAAAGGTTTGAACCAAGAACTTAGAAAAATATCAAATTTTGTGAAAACTTGCAATTTCTTGCACAATCTTTGAAAACACGTTTTGAAACTTAACAATCGCAAACATTAATTAATAACAAGAGAATAATAAAGATGGAACTTGGATTTCTTGAGCAATTCAAACACTTTTTCATTAACTTTGAAGCAAGGCTTTACAGAATGTTGAACAATGAAAAACCAATAGCAAGTTGTAATGTATGACCCTATACCCTTTATATAGAGGGTGTACATGGTCCTCATAAGCTAAAAAAACTAAAAACCCTAAGCCTTGAACTTCCAGAATTACCCTTGTGGAGTTTGAAAATTTGAACTCATGTGAAATTATCTTGGACTTTGTGGAGGTGTGAGCTGGTGGAATTTTGATCAAGGGCTCAAAGGAATGCTTAGGAATGAAGATGAATGTGGTGTGTTGATTGTCTGGCATGTTTTGGAATTTTACCCAAAAGCATGTATGCAGGGTGGTTCATGTGAGCTGTGGGATGATGTGGCATCATGTTTAGGACTTGGGTTATGATTAAGAGACCCTTAATCATAATTCTGGAGGAGGTTATGGTTTAATTCATAAGGATTAAGGAAAACCCAATTCTAATTAAGAACACCAAGAACACTTGTTTTGATTTGTTTTTGTTTTTAAATAAGGTGTTTACCGTAAAATTATTAACTAATTAATATTAGTTAAGAATTCGGCTGAGTGGGATGGTGATGTGGCACAAGGGTGAGTGGTGATTGGCTGAATTTGGTGAGTGGGGCACGTGTCATGGTGTAAGTGGTTAAGGTAAGTTTGGTGTATTGGCATAATAAACCCTCCTTCTTCCTTTCTTCTTTCACTTTAGTTTTAATTACACAAAATCAGATTTCCTTTGTAATTAAACTTTTGTTTTTCACACTTTTGCCACAAAAAGTTTCCAAAAGTATTTTCAAGGGTATTACTTGTAATTTGATGATTCTTCAAGGGCTCTTTTGGATATATCTTCATTCTTCATGGTCTTTACTTGTATTGTTGACTTTGTGGAGGACTAATATTGACAAGTCTTCATAAATGAGGGACCATTCTTGCCAATTCTTCAAAGTTGAGGGTCCTTTTTTTAATTTTGACAAACTTTAAGGACCAAACTTGTAATTATGAATATACAAAGATAAAGTGTCATTCTTCAATATTGGAGAACCCTTCTTGTACAATCTTCAATACTTCAAGGATTATTCTTGGAAAATCAACTCTAAGGCCCGGTTCATTGTGCAGCTTCGTTTCTCGTGTTTGTTTTTCTTTGTTTCTTGTGATCTTTTGTCATTTTCTCAATATCCGTACCTAAAATACACATGGAACAAAAACAAGCATATATTTGGCACATTTTATGATATTTTAAGCATTTTAAGACCGTTTTGGACGATGTGACTATGTATATAAGCAGTCTCATCAGTAGAGCACCTTATGGTCTTTGATTAAGAAACATCATAAAACTTTTGTTTGTTTGCTCATGCATTTCCCTCATTCTTTTCTCATTGGCTTGAAACCTCCTTTAATTCTCTTGATTCATTTTGTGAAGAAGCTCAATGGTGTTAAAATCATGTGGCACATTCCCTTAAAAGCCTTAGGGTTGGAAAGGTGGAGGTTGATTATAAAACCCTTGGTTATTGCCATGAAATTGATTCCCTTGATTTTGAAAGTTATTGGGTGCTCTATAGTTGTTTTGCCCTTGGTAATTTCCCCTTGGCCCTTGGTTTCTTTGAAGCAATTGAGGAGGGTTTGTTGGGTTTTGGGTGGGTGGATGGGGTGGAAAGTCGGGTGGAGCAAGGTAATTGTTTGATTTGTAAGAGAAATTGTTAGGGTTAATGTTAGGTTTGAAGTGCTCTCTTTGTTCATCTTGATAAGCATAACATTCACCTTGATAATTTTGAACCTTGTCACATTGTAGGTAATAATGAGGTCCTCCACATATCTCACAACTTAGGGAAATGGCATTCACATCATTGGTAGAAGAATTGTTCAAGGAAACACTCTTAAGGGCTTGCATCATCTCTTGTTTGTTCTTTTCAATTACTTGAAGTATCTCATTGTGACTCTTAGGGAGTTTATTATCAAAGGATGTATGACCACTCTCTTGCACAACATGGACCCCCTCATCTCTTTGGTTATTAGTTTGAACCATAGATTTAGTCTCAATAATGTCCCATGCTTCTTGTGTAGATTTGGAAAGAATGTTCCCACCTGCTGAGGAGTTAAGGGAATCTTGATGATGTGGTCTTAATCCATTGTAGAAAGTGTTGATTTGGTGAACTTGGTTAAATCCATGATTGGGGCATTTTCTTAATAACTCTTTTAATTCTTCCCAAGCATCACTAAAGGTTTGATCATTCCTTTGTTTAAATCCAATGATGAGGTTTCTCAAAGCAGTGGTTCTTGAGGGAGGAAAGAACTTATTCACAAATTTCTTGGTAAAATCCTCCCAAGTGTGAATGCTCTTAGGAGGTTGTCTATCTAGCCAATACCTAGCATTACCCTCTAAGGAGAATGGAACTAAGATCAACTTAATGGCATCATGAGGAACCCCATCATACTTAAGTGTATTGTAGATGGATAGAAACTTCTTGATATGATCATGTGGTTTATCCATGGGTCTCCCTAAAAATGGTGTAGAAGAAACCAAAGTGATCATATGTGTCTTAAGCTCAAAGGTATTTGCGGGTATCTCGGGTATAACAATAGCATCGGCATTTCCCTCCACATTTGATTGGAGGATCTCCATCAATGTTCTATTATCAACGGCGACCATGGCTTCTTCTGTGTTGTTCAAAGCACGATGCTCGGGATCGGCTTTATGGACGATGTTGTTCTTTTTCTTTTTCTTGTTCATCCTTTTGGGAGGAAGGGGTTGTACACCAAAAGGTATCTGTGAACGCGCTCGAGTGCGCATGCAACTCAACTCGAGGAGTAAGATAGGAGCTCACGATAGACTTTGTAAAAAAAGGGATTATCCTTTCCGAGGTTCAATAAGTAATATCCACAAGAAAATATAATATATGTAAGTAATACTTGGGTGGCAAAACCCCCACTAAGCTTTCCTTCTTAGAATACTCACTAGTGAACTAGCTCTTAAGTACCTTTTTCCCTTAGGCTTGCATTTTTTAGCAAAGCCGCCTATCTATTCACTTTAATAGTTCGTATTCTTTGAATTCTTGCCTATTGGAAGTATTTATCTATTTTTGCCTTTAATTTACTTTGATCGATACACGAACTTAGGACCTGAACGCCCCCAAGCACGGTGTATTGCAAAAGCAATACTTATGGAAGTATGTGCATTGGTTGTTCGTAGTACGTATATGTATTTACATATAATAATATAGAGAAAATATTTTTTTATTTATTGGGGTTTTTAAGAAAATATAATATGTACGTAAAAACGATAGAAACCAATATATACAATATATTTTTGGTATAATCTTTTAGGAAAAATATTACTTTTTGAATTTTTTATTTTTTTGGTTCAATTCTTAGGAAAGAATTGATTTTGTTGTTTTTTTATATTTTTTATATTTTTTATTTTTGATTTTTTTATCGTTTTTGTTTATGATACGAAAAAGGAATGCTCACAAGGTGAACGGATCCCAAAATCCAATCGAAACCGTTTATCAATCGTTAATCGTAATGTCATGAACCGGCAGCGGCGCCATTTAATATTTGATCTTATTCAAGTTCGTATTTCCGAACTCACAACAAATTGAAAGTCCAATTAATATCAAGTTTATAATTGTTTTTGGTTTTAATAAAGGTTTTTGTAAAACCCACATGCTTTTACCATGCATATTACCCTTATGATCGTACGTACATGATTAGAACTTTCCTTTTATAGCACGTTTACGATTCACGAACAAGATTTACAAGTATTACGTACGTGTTATAACACGATAAGTGTTTAATACGTATTAAGACACGATAATTATTTCAATAATAATTATAATCACGAACATACGAACATGAAATCATGAGCGTAAATAATCACGAGCTTAATATTATGTATTTACGTATATTTATTACGGTTATGAATAAATATAATACGACACGAACGATATTAAATCACGTAAAACACGAACACGAGAACATGAATAAAATTAGACACGGAAAAATATCCGGGTTACCCCATGTGGGCCCCCTTACCCGCGGCTAGACACAAGAGAAAGGGCCAAGCCCATTTGATTTTAGTAAAACAAGAATAAAGGGAAAAGATATTTTCACAATTACAGAAAATTAGAAAATAAACTAAACCCTAAAATATTTTCTCTTCTCTTGTTCTTCTTGGCCGCCGGGTACAAACACCAAAGAGGGGTGTGTTGGTTGATTTTGGTGATTGATTTCTTGCAAGATTGTTAGAGTTATCGTTCTCCATTGTTACACGTAATCGGTAAATCCTTAAACCCCTTTTTCTTAAAAACAAGTAAATAACATGTTAATAAATCATGGGGGGGTAAATTAGTTATGGTTGTTTTGGGCCGACGCAAGAACCGAGACCAAAAGGTCTCGGCTTGTTTTGTTTCGCACCAACCGAGACCTCAAGGTCTCGGTGTGGTGTTGGTGTTCGGTTGGGTCTCGGCAGAAACAAGGACCACCACCGGCTTAAGCCGGTGGCTATATATGGAAATCAGGGGGAACCCAGGCCGCGACAGCAGGGGTAACCACAGGCTAGCCAGTGGGAACTTTTGCTAGCCGACGGCTAGACATGATCAAGGACAGCACCGGCACAGCCGGTGGCTTTTTCTGCGAAAACAGTGGCAACCGGTCAAGCCGGTTTTACTACTGTTAAAGGTGTGTTTGGTTGGCCGGTTCATGGGTTAAACCGGTCCGATTCACGACATGTTTAGATTAAAACACGGGTTCAGTTCATGGGTTATTTTTGCAAGTTAATTATTTTACATGGTTAATTATTTTTACAAGATTAAATTAAATTAATTAAAACATGTACATGATTAATTTAATTTATACATGACTTAGGTTACTAATATTATGATTAATACATGGATTTTAACCTAAGTAATAATCGTTTTATTTAGACTATATAATTAATTAATTATTAAAATCATGACTTATAATTAATTAATTTACATGACTTAGGTTATATTAATACTAAATATTAATACACGTTTTAACCTAAGTATTTTTACCTTTTATTTAATTAAATCATGTTATATTTAATGAAATCATGTTATATTTAATTAAATACTTTAACCTATAGTTTATTTAATTTACATGTAATAATTAATAAACTATATTATTTAATCACACGACTTCGAATATAAATCAGTAAACACTTAAGCTTATATTATTAGCTTAATAATCCAGCTTATTCTATTTATGGAAACTTTCTATTTTTAGAAACTTATTTAATTAAGGTAGCTAATCTATTTATGGAAACTTTCTATTTTTAGAAACTTATCTATTTTAAGCAATAAATCTATTTTTGGAAAAGTTTCTATTTTTTGAAACTTTCTATTTTTGGAAACATTCTATTTTAGGAAACCTGCTATTTTTAGAAAGTTACTTATTATTACACAACAAGTATAATAATACAAGAAATACAAGTAATACTTAAACAGAATAGACATAATACATGATAAACGCAGTATAAAGCTTAAACCAGTAAAACCGGACATTAACATATAAAACAAGTTAAGACATGATATAAAATCAGTTACGTACTCATTAATCAGAATACTTATACACGTATATTATTTATGTAGCATTTATGATACCAAAGTAGGACTCTCTTCCGTTCGTCTTCTTCGTTCACTAGACACAAGGTACGGATTCTCCGTCCTTTCAGTATGGACATTCTTCCTTATTAGGATTCCCCGTATGCAGCCAACCGTTTTCTCCAGTATGCGTTTTATATGTTTCTGAATTGCTTATGTTTAATTAGATACCTAAAGCCATATACATGCATGACCAGTTTCACCTAGTTATGGAGGTACCATAACCATAACACTGGAGGCACCAGTGTTATGACTCCACCACGACGGAGTGATAGCTCGTGGCGTCCCTTCAGCTTTTGGCCATATTATTATTATTATCAGGTGGGGCGTATGGATGCATCCTAGTTTACATGTTTTCAACAGATTATTCAGGTGAATGTGGTGTGTGCCTTGCAGACTTCACAAGGAGCTGATCCCTCCTACCCAAACCAGTATATTAAATTAGAGGCAGCCCCTCTAATTTGTATGACGAGGTCACCCCTCCAAGTATTCATGAACGTTGATATTTCATGACCTATTATTGGCTAATGGTAAACATGTTAAACAGTTTTTATAAGATAAACATAAGGCTTTTCAAACTATAAAACCATTTTTACTAAGATATACCAGGTTATTCAGGACTTAGTCTTTTTTGCTTCTTCATGCTTATATGTTTGTATTATTCATGCTTTATTTGTGTATCCGTGCACTGAGCGTTATGCTCAGTCGTTTCCCTTTCATGTTCCCAAAACGGTAGGTACTCAGGGACGCTCGTAGACTTTAAGCGTACGTGCATATGGATTGGAAGCTTCCTATCCTTCATTACTTTATGCATTTCATTATACTTTGATACTCATTTCCATGGACATTATTTAGTCCTTTTCATTTACAGTACTTATGTTTGTGTGTGATGAATTCTACTTTTGGAATACCGATGTTTGTTCCAGTATTTCCTTTATGGTCATATGATGTTTTATACATTTATCCTTGTATGCTTTGATGACACGCCATAATCACGGGTGGCATTCCATTTACCAAAATGGGGTGTTACAGTTTTGGTATCTATGTCTAATTCAACAAATCACGTAAAAGGGTAAAAATAGTATAGCTATGTGACCGTAAAACAAGTTGCAATTACCACACTAAAAGCAAATTGTACAAGTTTTTGCACAATAGTAAAAATGCTCAAAATGTAAAGAAAGTAAAAGTACAAGGACCAAATATGTAAATTTAGAAAGTAAGGGACTAGAACTGTAAAACGTAACAAACTATATCAACTAAGAAACAAAATTGCAAAACTAAATAACCAATTTGTAACAAACTAAAAATATAAGGACTGAATTATGAAAACCCTAAAATGTCAAGTTTTCAAAGCTGATTTATAAAGTTTGAAAGTCTGAGGACTAAAATGCAATTAAACAAAGACTATAACCAAAAACGGGTTACAAGACTTCAATAAGCTCGTATGAGCTTATTTCTTAACAAAATCAGCTCTGGTTTTTGCAAAACACTTAAATTTGAATTTAAGCTAGGCTTTTGTAAAAGTAATCTGGCTGAAAACAAGTAAATCTCAAGATAGCTTATCTCAATAAGCCCAAAATAAGCTATAAGCTGAATGAGACATCCACTATTTGATTTTTTGGCTGAAATTGATTAAGCTACTTATCACAAGACTGGAATGTCAAAATTTATGGAAAATGGTTAAGCAATAAGCTGGAATCTCAAAATAAGCACAAAGTGCTTATGGTTGACTTTCGTTGACCAAGAATTTCCAAAATGATGAATTTCACAAAAATGTCTTAAAACATGTTTGCAAACAAGAATGTGCAACAAAAATGCAAGTTTTATGAAGTGAATTTGTGGGAAATGGATAAGTAGTTGGCCTTTATCACAGAAACTTGAAAATGCTAAGCAACTTATTAATAAGCTAATTACTTGCTTAATTCTTGAAACTGTATTGTTTCCTTAGCAAGACTGAAAGCTTGTATATTGAGCTATAACTGGGAACAAAAATCAGCTTATATCATCCACTAACAAAGATTTGAGAAGTGATTGAAATCTACTTGTTTTTACATGTTAAAACTGACCCAAACTTTTTATTGGCAGATTGCCTATTTGACAAAAGTTTTGACCACAAAACTTGACAAATTAAGTTGTAATGATGTACTAAGTATGTGTGAACTCAAATCAACAGGTTACATTAGTTGAGTCTCTAAAACAACTTCAATCCAAACACTAGTTTTAAGCTCTTATGAAAACTTTACAAATGCAATCTGATCAAAAGGTTATGACAGCAAAAGAGACTTGTCAGAACTTGTTTACTAACACAAATGAAACACTATCACACCAAGAAACAACAATATTACACTATGGAACTGAAATGTGCAGACTGATGAAATTTAAGCAAATATGGACAAAAATTATAAAGCTAAGACTGATATAGGAACTAAGTAATCAGCTATCAAATTTCAAATCATCACTAACACATCAAGAGAACACTAAAGCACTCACAATTCAGCAGATAAGCTATGTATCTAGGAATTAAGCATGGCAAAGCAGTTTAGTGAAACAAAAATGAGAATTTTATTTCCTTTTAGCTATAAAGCCTCCTCTGATGGAGTAGTTAGGCGCTGAGCCAAATAATATCAACAAAAACACCAAGGATCAACCACCAATAACCATCAAATCATCATTATCATCAAGATCTAATCGCCCTTGCATCATTCTGAACTTTTGGCTATGGAAATGAACTAGAAAACGTCGGAAATCAGCTACAAGCTTCCAAAATACATCAAACAAGCTCTATTGATCCAATATGATTAATAGAACTAGCAATAATAGTGAAGGTAGAATTATGCAGAAATGAGAAGTGAATTGAGGTGAATTGAATGTTTATTTATGGAAGAAAGTAGTTACAAAGTTGTTACAAGCTAACTAACTAACTCAAGTAGTTGTCAATCACTTGAGATTAGTTTCTAACTAATCACTAACTGAAAAGGGAGAGAAAATGATTAAGTGTGTGTAAATTCACACACTAAGTACTATCTACAAATGAGGTACAACTTGGTATATTTATAGAGTTGAGTTAGGTGTTGGGGAAGACGACTGACGTGTTCCATCTAATCCCCAGCTTCCACGTGTACTTGATCTCTCAATTGGATTATGCCGTTGAAGAACACATTTGGGGTTTTTCATTTAAATGATTTTCAGACTAATTGGATGGTTGGAGTGTATTCCTCTCTTGATTTTAAGCAAGTTTGATGTTAAACACTTGATCTGAAACTCATTCTTTCTTGATATTGATTATGGGCTGGCATGAGTTTGAAGAGACACGTGTTTTGATGTTATTGGTTGAAAATAGTATAGACGGATCATTATCCAAAATCTCATTTATGATTGGCTGAATATTGACTAGTGGATGGAACTGTTGAGATTTTGATATTTATTATTGCGGCTGTTAGTGGCCAGGTGTCAGTGAGGTGGCAATCCGTGTAAAGGATATGAGCTCCTCTCATTGGCTGAAATGTTTATACTCGGATTAATAGCCAAATATCTTTGAGAATTGATAGTTTTGGCCCCTCTTGTTTTCAATTTATAAACTTGAGCTACAATCTTCACCACTTTGTCAATTTTGGTCCTTTAAGCTTCAGACTTGCACAATAATGATCCTTGAACTTGTTGACTTGATAGTTGACCATGTTTGACTTGATTCTTGACTTTTCCATATTTGCACTTTTAGTCCTTCAACATTGAAGTTGTCAAGAAAGGTCCTTTGACTTTGATTGGTTTGCCACTTTTCATCCTTTTTTTGTCTTTTTTCCATCAATAATGCTTGAATTCCTTTGTTTGCTCCATAATTATATCTTTTTACCTACACAAGCACAAACAACAAAACATACCCATAATACTGCTTTTATGAATCAAAATTAGGTATTTTGCTTTGTGTTTTAGGGTTATTTATGATATAATTGATATGAGATTTCACTCATATCAGTATTATAAGTAAGAACAAGTAAAACAAGTTAAGAAGACACCAAGTAAACTAAAAATCATTTAAGTATAAGTTAATTAGACAACTCATACACGTACCTTTTTATTATGTAGCTATCGTGAAGTCGGAGTGATCTTCCACTTGCGTTCTTTTCATTCACATTACTGGACACAAGGTACGGATATTCCGTCCTTCAGTAAGGACATTCTTTCCTATACTTAGGATTTCCCCGTTTGTAGCCATTTGTTTCCCCAGTAGCTAAGTGTCTTAAACACATCAGTATATATATATGATTATTTTAGATTGCATGAGCTATATACATGCATGCTAGTTTCACCTAGTTATGGGGGTTCCATAACCATAGCACTGAAGGCACCGGTGTTATGACTCTTCTGCGATGAGAGTGATTGCTCGCAGCGTCCCTTTACAGTATTTGGCCTAAAAAAAACCCTAAAAATGGTGGAAAATTCTCTCTAGCCGCCGCTGCCTAAGATCATCTTTTTTTGTTCTTTGATTCTTGATTTTACCTTTCTTTTCACATAACGTGATTGTTGAGTAACTAATTCTTTGAATTGTGTTTCTTTTACGTTTATGTTTTTGTGATTGGGGGGGCAAATCTGGTCAAAACGAATTAGGGTTTCTAGGGTTTGTACGGCTGCTGAGTGTTTGTTCTTTCCTATCGTGGTTCTCGATTACGATCTGTTTTTGTTGGTTGTTCGTGTTATGGAGGTGTTCTAGGGTGAAAGGGAGTGACGGTTTTTTTTAGGGTTTTTACTGTCTTAGGGTTTGTTATTTCATGGATAATAGGGGAATTGATGGTAATGAAGGGCATACGCAGATTGATGTTAATGCGTTATCTGAACGAATGCAGCGTTTGAGGGAGACCATGGCAGGGTCTACGGCTGCTAGGGTTTCGGCTTATGGTGCTGCTGGAATTATGAATTCGGCTAGGACTAGTAATGCGGCTGAGTTGCAGTCTGTTGCTGGTAATGACGACAATCAGGGAAGTTCTCTTTCTCATGATCGTTGTAATGTTGTTCGGGGCAAGCCGACTCAAGAATTAGGGCATGTTGGAGTACGCACCAGTGCTACTGCTAGCCAAGGTACCTACGAGCACCCTTCGGTTCAGTCTAGAGATGAGGAGAGCTCATCTAATAAGAATGGAAAAACGTTTGCGTCATTAGTGCAACCTGCATTCAATAAGACGATTCATATCCAAGAGTTGCATAATGACGAGAACGTAACAGGGGCTGCTGTGGCTCTTCCATTTGATGTTGTTGAGGAGGTAAGCTCACGCTTTAGTAATACATTATTTGGGTATTTTATCAGAAAACGTTTAGCGTTTCCGTTAGTCGACAATTATGTGAAGAACGTTTGGTCCAAGTATGGATTGAAAAGAGTGAAACTTCAGGACGAGTTTTTTCTATTCCAATTTGAGACTAAAAATGGTATGGAAAGTGTTTTGGAGAATGGCCCGTGGCTGATTCGTCAAGTTCCATTAATTCTTAATGTATGGTCGTCTGTTACTGATTTGCATAAGGCAGAGATTAGGAAGGCTCCGGTTTGGGTCAAAATGCACCGTGTTCCTATAGTTGCGTATTCTGAAGTTGGTCTAAGCTTGATTACTTCTCAGATTGGTCGACCTATCATGTTAGATTCTTATACTAGTAGTATGTGTATCAATCCATGGGGTCGAAGTACATTTGCTCGGGCACTTATTGAGGTTTCTGCTGCGGATGCTCTTAAAAAATCCATGGTTGTTGCTATCCCGATTGAGAAAGATAAAGGGCATAATTTGGTGACTATTGATATTGAGTATGAGTGGACTCCTCCTAGATGCTCTACTTGTCTCATTTTTGATCATATTGATTCTAAATGTCCTAAGTTGCCTTTGGTTGTCAATAGTGAGGTTGCTACACAGGTTGTTGTCGTAGATGACGCTCGTATGGCTAATGCTAATGATGGTTTTGTGGTAGTTCATAATAAGAAGAAGAAGGGTAAGAACAAGCAACATCAGGTTGCTGGGATTAAATTAACTAAACCGGCTCTTAATCTTTCTTATCGTGTTGTTGAGAAAGGGGGTAGTTCTAAGATGACTAAACCAAAGGATGCGTTAGGTACTTCAGTTCCGGCTGCTCCAAAGAAGGATGGATCTATTCTTAAGAGGGGTTTCCTTAATAATAAGGTTTTGGCTCTTGATTCTAGTCTAACGGGGACAAGCAACAAGAATTCCTTTGGTGCTTTGAGTGGTATGATGGATGATGGCACTGATTGGGAGGATGGTGGTGGCCCAACAGATGATGTGGTGAATGCTGATAGTGAGACTGACGAAGATATAGTGATTGATGATCGCCATGGAACTCGTCAGCCGGATATTCGCACTTCTCATGCATCATGATGATCTCATTTTTTCATTGTTTATGCACTTTTAGGTGGTTTTTTCCTATTGGTGTAATATGTATTGTAATTGTTTGTTAGAGTTCATATGGCATGTCATATGATTTAGTGGTTGTTCAAGCTGGTTAGCTTGAGGTTAATGTAGCATTTCCGCTACATTCCATTGTACTTCATCGCTTTTTGGGAATATATTTTACCGGGGATGAGGCCCTTTTACCCAAAAAAATACAGTATTTGGCCTATGTTACTATTATCATGTGGGGCGAATGGGTGTATCCTAGGATAAGTTAGTATGATTTCATTGTAACTGCGGTGTGTGCCTTGCATCCGCTACAGGAGTTGATCCCTCCACTCATCTTATATATTAATTAGAGCTAGCCCCTCTAATTGCATGACTAGGTCACCCCTCTATGTATTCATGCACGTTGATGTAACATGATCTATATGGGATCCGGGCATATTTAAAATAAAGTTTTCAGTATAAACTAAACATAAGTCTTTTCAGAAATATAAAACCAGTCTTATAAGCTTAAACCAGGTTTTCCAGGACTTACATTATTCTGCTGCACTATCATTTCATACTTCCAGTTCACTTTACTTATGTTTATGTTTACATTTCATTGTCATATATCCGTTCACTGAGCGTATTGCTCAGTCGTATATTTTCCTTTCCATTTCCCAAAACGGCAGGTACCCATGGACAGACTTGAGCATTTGTAGGACGTGCATAGGATAGAAGCTGCCTTAGACTTCTTCTCCTTTTTCCTTCATATACTTATGCTTGTTTGGACACTTGTTTGTCATTCTCATTTCATTTACTTTATTTATGTTTTGGGCTTATGTTTGGGCATCGATGTTTGATTCCGGTTTTCCATTTTGGTCATGTATGTTTTAGTACATATTACCTTGCATGCTTTGATGACACGCCATAATTATCCTGTGATATTCCATTTATCAAAATGGGGTGTTACAATTATGGTATCAGATCCCAAGGTTTCGACTTGTAGGCTCTAAAACTTGACCTGTGACTAGTGGGTAGTCACCAAGAGCATCCTAAGCCGACGCTTGTTATTCCACGTATTGATATTTTCAGCACCTTGTTGTTTTAACCATGATGTTTTCCCCGGATTTAATTTTTTACTAATATGGATTGAACAACCGTCATCTAGAATTAGTTACAGGTCATTGTTTTATGCACGATGTATCCTTGTGAACGTTGGCTAATATGGACTGGACCAAAGTAGATCATACTTGCTCACACGTTTGCTTTTAAGTTTTGACATCTTTTCACTTATTTATTTTCATGTATTATTGTTGCAGGTATTTTGACTAAGTAATGGTTGGTACAGGACTGGCCATATTTAGTCGCATGTGCTTTTCATTCGAATTTTGTTTTGGTGAACCGACCCATAGACGTTCACCATTGCTCATGTCAATTTTGTTTTGGTGAACCGACCCATAGGCATTCATCCTTACTCATGTCAATTTTGTTTTGTAAACCGACCCATGGTCGTCTACACCATTGATTTTTCAGATTTCATTTCGTTACAGTCATATTTCTTTCATGTCCCCTCATTAACTGTTATGTTCTTTATGTTAATTATGTATTTATATTATCATGGTTAACTTCGTTTTCATGCTGATTATGTTTTATGCTCCTTCAGGTTAATTTTGTTCCATGTTTATTCATGTTGATTTCGTCTTCATGCTGATTATGTCTTACGTGTCTTATGTTGATTATGCTTTCATCATGTTGATTATGCTTTCATGCAAGACATTAATGGATTTCATTTAATCCTGCTTTCATGATAGTCATGGTTGGTTTTTATTAATCATACATTCATGCAAATCATCGTTAAATTTTGTTTAACCACACTTTTAGCGTTTTCTCTATGTAACCAGAATGATGGCTATGCTGGAGTTGCTAGGCTATCATGATGCTCATTTCAGTTCGGTTTTCTAACCGTTTAACCAGTTATTTTCCTTTAAAAAACATGTCAGATGATCGACCCCATACCGATCATTTCATGTGCATTCCATGTGTACTCCATGTACCATATTCCATGTGTACTCCATGTACCATATTCTATGTGTACTCCATGTACCGTATCTCATGTGTATCACACGCACTGTAATCCATATGTATTTCACTTACATTACTCTATGAGTATTCGCTAGTCAATTCTAAATCATCTCAGGCGTATTCCACTTGTTGATATTCTACAAGATGCTGATGCCGCTCATAACTTAGAGATGTTACTAAATGTTGATGCTAGTGATTATTTGGAGACGCTACGAGATGCTGATGCTGTTCACAACCTGGAGATCCTACAAGTCGAAGACAAAGGCGTTAGATCAAAGCGATCGAACGAGAAGATGCTTCACCACCGGACGATTTCCATCAAAATCCATGTCCCTACCTTTTAGTTATATGTCACACATCATTAAGTTGTATTTTCAGTAATATGAGTGAAAAACGGTACCAGCCGTCCACTCAACTAAATAGTTACATGAATTACTGTCATGAGAATGACCCATCATGGAACTAACAGACAAGAAGATAATAACCACTATTGTGACAGCAACTATTCTAGCAATCACAACAGAACACCGGTCACGGACATGATCAGAAATACAAAGGTTCAACAGTCCAACCGATCCGCCAATTTTGGCATGATAACCTAAGAGTTTCAATTTTATTCGTTTCACACCTCGAGACACATTTCAAGACATCAGTCAAGACATATGTCTCACGTATATTTTCTGAAGACACATGTCAAGACATCAGTCCAGACATATGTCATAAGCATATTTTCTCAAGACACATGACTCACGTCTATCTTCTGAAACAACCCTAAGAAATTCAGGGTACCCTCCAAGGGGTATATCTATTTTGTTGTTCCATGTATTAATCAGGCCACAAGAATTTTAGTACCAACACCAGCGTATTATTCACGTTTGGACATGCAGGATTCTTTTCGGGTGAGACAGGCAAAACACATTCAGTGAGATCTGTCCCGTTTGCTTCATGAAATTTTCATTTCTTGATTTCATATTTCATATATCCATGACCATATAGGACACCATTCGTATCACCCATGTATACGAAGGTTCTTCCTTCAGTCTAATGATAAGATCCAATCTACTAACGCACTTACCTCGGACAGATACGAGTTAAATATGATTCTGATTATGGACTACGAACAACACATCATGCTGTGATTGGTCGCCATTTATATCAGATTATGTACAGTAATGTTCAGGCTCTTGAATACATTCAGCATGGTTTACCACCAGGAAGATCGGTGAAAATTTTCTTCTACATTACAAGCATGTGTTATTGGCTACCATGATTTCCTAGCCATCATTTAGGACACGATTTCTGAAGTACATTTTATTCATCATCAGTCGAATACTTCAGAATTTTCCTAGATATATTACCAGAAAGAACTACCAATCATAACATCATTCAAAAGTGTATTTTCCTTCCAAGTATTATTGGTCTATCCGATCAACTATCAAACTCTAATCATTTTCCAAGATCGATTTATGATCAGGCTATCAATAGTTATGAGTGAAAGAGCATGACATTTTCGTGACTGTTCTTTGCAGACGTTATTGTCATTAGGAATTCATGTTTGTCCCTTTTTGTTCACGAATGCCCAACAGTAATTGTGGATTTGAGAAATCAAATTTTCATGAATTCTGGACGAGTTGTCATTCTATTCATGGCTAGCATTCTGACTTTCTTAAGTCTAGAGAAGAACATGAAGACTATCTTCCCTCCATGTTACAAGGTTTACAGCATGAGAAATTCACACTGAAATTTTTCCCTTACGTATTTTGTTGATTTCAATGACACGCTGAATCGCATTGTTCTCAAGGTAAATTTTTACCATGACTAAGCCTACGAGTAAAGGAGAAAATCCTACCCTAACTTATGTATTCCATAAAATCCTACGCTAAGAGAGGTCTAAATTTTACCCAGACTCATAGCTTTCAAATTCTATGTATCCAGGTCCTACAAAGATGCATCATGATCTTAACCACATTTTGGTGGAGAAGCATGAAACAAGATGCAGTTATGTTCATATCTAAATGCCTGACTTATCAGTAGGCTAAGATAGAACGCCAACACGCTTGCAGTCATCTCAACCTTTAGAAATTTTTGGATCGTCGTTCGACCATTCAATCTAGCCTACACGTTTTCTTTCATCTGAAAGAAATACGCAGTAGCAGAATACCCGATATCTTTAAGTCGGTGAATGTACGATGACACGATACTCTTTTAGCTATCAGAACAGATAAAGGTTCACTTTCACGTTCATTATTTACGTTCACGTCCGTATGACTATTTCAGCTCGCGAGTTACGTCTCACGTTAGCGTTCACGACTTTGTTCACATTTATACCCATCTTTCATTTTATGATTGGCTTTCATTTCCACGTTCATGACATCGTTCACGTTCATGATCGTATCCTATATCACGATTTACGTTTCATTTGTCGTTCTGGAAAGAATTGGAGAAAACTTGGGAGACCAGACTCAAGCTTAGTATGCCTTGCCATCCTCAGAAAGAGGTTTCACGTCATATTTCACGTCTCGTCTCGTATCGTTCATCGTTATCTCCTCAGTTATCGCACATTCACGATATGTTCCCATATCATGTTCACCCTACGTTGTCATATCACGCTCACGATATTTTGCATGTATCACGTCCACCATATGTTTTCTCATTACGTTCACCATATCTCCACGTATCACGTTCATAATTGTTCATGTATCACGTTCACAATTGTTCACGTACTACGTTTCAGTATGTCTCGCGCATCGTTGCCCAAACGTTACTAAAGTCAATTATTCCAGATTATTTTGCATCATAACGTTTCGTTATCTTTGGACGTTATTCCTTATCCACTCAATCAGATTCATGAGGATACATCTTACTATGATAAGCCATAAACTTTTCTGTACCGTTAAGACAGAGTCATGGGGACCAAGATTATTGATCTCCGTCAAGACCATTTGGCGGAACCGTTCCGAGCGGGAAGCCACTTGGAAAAGGGAGGAGTCCATTTTGATTTCTTATCCCCTTGTCCTTCCATAGTTCAGATATGTTCTTTTCAGCCACTTTACGTTCTATGGTCCTTTCAGTTACATCATGTTCCATGTTATCTACAGTCACGTCAAATCCATGTCTTTCCAGGTTATCGTATCTCTAATTCGAGAACGAATTAGTATTTTTAGAGGGGAAGAGTTGTAAAACCCGCTAAAAATACCTAGAACACTTATTACATGAAATTACGTATAATTTAAAACTTTACGAAATATTAATATACGACACGCGATACGAACATTTAACACGGTTATTACTATATTAATTAAGTACGACAAGTAAAATACGTATATTGTTATTATTATTAATACACGACACGTATTTACGTATAACATGTATTAAACAATCCAAGAAATAAGACGCGATAGTTAAATTCACGACATTTAAAATACACGAAAACGGGTACGTATTTAACTAGCACGAAAATTAAAACAAATTATGTAAAGGAAAGGGGTTGTTGGACGGTTTAAGGGAGGAAGGGAAAAGGCCCAAGGCCCACATGGGAAATCCAATCCGACTATAACAAATAAAACACGGGGGAATACTTTTATTTTAGAAAATATCCATAAAACCTTAAACAACCAAAAAAATTCGTCGTTTTTTTTTCTTCTTTCCTTTGGTGTTTTCTCTGCCGTCGTTTGAAGCACAAGAACAAGAGAAGAAGTCGTGGGTTGATCAGGAATAGGGTTTGAGTGTTCGTGTTTTATTCTTCTAAACCCAAAACGCAAGTTAAGTAATCCCTAATTCTTTTCCTTTTGATTTGTTAAGATTAATGGTTCTATAATACATTAATCAGATTAGAAACATGTTAATAAGCATGGTTAAAACAAGATTAAGGATGGAAGCGTTTTGTTGTGTTGTTTACATTCGAATCTCACTCAAACCGAGACCCTCCTTGGTCTCGGTGATGATTTTATTCCCACAGTCGCAACCTAATAGGTGCGGTGTGGTTTTTGTTCATACAGTGGCAAGCCCCCAAACCCCAACAGGGGGATTCGGTTAGGAGCAGTGGGAACTGAAAGCCTAGGGGTCTCGGTGGCTAGAATAATATAAACAGTGGGTATGGTGTACACGGCAGTAGTATATATATACAGTCAATGGCTAACTAGGATATGACAACAGGAAACATTAAGGAACCAGTGGGTAGTTATAAATAAACAGCAGAAACAGAACATGGGTTATATATATATATATATATTGGACAGAACTAGTTTAAGGATATTGGACAAAACTAAGAACACATGTTGGACAGAACTGAAAATGGTATATGGGACATCATTGTTTTGCTAGTATTGCGTAGTTTGTTTGTTTAGTGCGACCGAGACATGGGTGTCTCGGTAGGCTCAGGTACACACGAATATGTTATGATTAAGTTGTCAATTTAATTATTTAATGCAGATTATAATTAAATTAATCATGTGATTTAGGTTATACTTAGTTAACGGAATTAACCCAAGTATTTATCTACGTAATTAAATTAATAACCGTACCTTAATTTAATTATATTATCATCTAGCTAATGTTAAGTTTATTAAATTATCATGTCATTTTATTAATTAATTCTAAGAAAAATCATGTATTTTATTATTAATTAATAATTATTTTTCGCTTAAAGTATTTATTTAATAAGCTTTACTAGATAATCATGAATTATATATTTTATGCCTATTAACACTATAGCTTATATTTTATACTTGTTAACCAAGCTTATTTCTAATTTTGGAAACTTTCTATTTTTGGAAACTTACTAATTTTGGAAACATTCTATTTTTGGAAACTTACTAGTTTTGGAAACATGCTATTTTTAGGAAGTTACTCTTTATAATATAAAAAGTATGTTAACACATAACAACATGAAATACACTAATCAGAATACATGAAACGTTAAGAAAACACATGATTTAACATGAATCAGTAATATAAGTAAAAACACTTAAAAACAGAACATGAACAAGTAAAACAAGTTAAGAACACACCAAGTAAACTAATAATCAGTTAAGTATAAGTTAATCAGACAACTCATACACGTCCCTTTTTATTACGTAGCTATCGTGAAGTCGTTGTGATCTTCCACTTGCGTTCTCTACGTTCACATTACTGGACACAAGGTACGGATATTCCGTCCTTCCGTAAGGACATTCTTTCCTATACTTAGGATTTCTCTGTTTGTAGTCATCTGTTTTCCCCAGTAGTTAAGTGTCTTAAACATATCAGTATATATATGATTATTTTATATTTCCTGAGCTATATACATGCATGCCAGTTTCACCTAGTTATGGGGGTTCCATAACGATAGCACTGGAGGCACCGGTGTTATGACTCTTCTACGGTGAGAGTGATTGCTCGCAGCGTCCCTTTACAGTATTTGGCCTATGTTACTATTATCACGTAGGGCGAATGGGTGCATCCTAGGACAAATTAGTATGATTTCATGCTAACTCTGGTGTGTGCCTTGCATCCATTACAGGAGTTGATCCCTCCACTCATTTTATATATTAATTAGAGGCATCCCCTCTAATTGTATGACGAGGTCACCCCTCTATGTATTCATGCACGTTGATGTAACATGATCTATATGGGCTCCAGGCATATTTAAAATACAGTTTTTAGTATAAACTAAACATAAGTCTTTTCGGAAATATAAAACCAGTCTTATAAGCTTAAACCAGGTTTTCAGGACTTACATTATTCTGCTGCACTATCATTTCATACTTCTAGTTCACTTTACTTATGTTTATGTTTTCATTTCATTTTCATATATCCATTCACTGAGCATATTGCTCAGCCGTATATTTTCCTTTCTGTGTCCCAAAACGGCAGGTACCCATGGACAGACTTGAGCATTTGGAGGACGTGCATATGATGGAAGCTGCCTTAGACTTCTTCTCCTTTTGCCTTCATATACTTATGCCTGTTTGGACACTTGTTTTTTCCTTCTCATTTCATTTACTTTATTTATGTTTTGGGCATATGTTTGGGCACCGATGTTTGATTCCGGTTTTCCCTTTTGGTCATGTATGTTTTAGTACATATTACCTTGCATGCTTTGATAACACACCATAATTATCCTATGATATTCCATTTATCAAAATAGGGTGTTACACGAATACTCTACGTTTAGTATAGTAACTTATAATTAACGCTATCATTTCTCGTCCTTAATTTAATGAGACTTAGCTTAATATAGTTAAGGAATAGAAGCTAAGTGCTCAACACGCACGGTCGAGTCAAAAATTACTATTGTAGGTCCAGGTAATCCCCGGATTATCTAATCAATAGAATTGTTAAGAAATAGAGAGATAGATGAAGATCTTAGAGAGAGAGAATCTAGAGAGAGAAAGGAGAGAATGAGAGAAAAAGTAAAGTTGTATTCTGAAAATGAGAACCAACCCCTCCTAACATGCTAGGAGGGGGGATATATAGCCCACCCTACATGTGGGCTTGATGGCTTAAATGTTTACACACTAGATCACGAGCCATACTAGATGTATCTCGTTGGAGTGACCGATCCTTTCTAAATATGTGAAAACGTATTTCCAACAATCTCCCCCTAAAGGAGGTCGCTCCAAGAGACAACGTCCTAAATAGTCTATAGTCCATGATCTATGCTAAAAAGTATGTGACTGATACTTTCTTTGGAATTTCGTATTTCCAACAATCTCCCCCTAAGGGAGGTCACACCATTTTACAAAATCTTAAACCTAGCGTACTATGCTTGAGTCTTCGATCTTGTTCTTGTGAATATGCTGATGAGATCTTTGACTTTAGTCTTGAGCATGTTTCCTTGCCTTGACCTTGTGCATTCATCACTTGTGAAATTTGCCTCCTCGTGACTTCATGTTCCACATAATTATACCTTTATAAGTTCCTGAAAGCTTCAGAGTTTGATACAGCGGAAGACATGACTTTTAGGCTTTCTTAAACTTGTTGAAGTATTAAGTGTAGAAAGTATAAGCATGCGTGGATGACTTCTTCTCGGATACCGCAATGCCATCATCTTGTTATGCTGCATAAGACAGTTAGCAACAAAATAAAGACACCGATGAAATGGCTTTGAACATTTCAACCTAATTAGGTAGCATTTTACCTCCGGTCGGTGAAGAGTGTTCGACGATATTAAATATCGTACATGTGACAGTTAGTTTCAATTAAGAACCTCCTTTACAAGATTTCGCGGGTAAACCCGTTCTCTTTATTCGACCGTCCAAAGCTGACTGCGAACATAAAGAGTGAATCATTTGGATAATATTATCCGTATGATTGAAGCCGTCAATTCATGTTCCTGGAACAAGTGAAATTCAATTAAGAACTGCACCATCGTTGCTTTCCAGTTGTCACGGGCTTGATTCATATTAGTTCTTGCAAGTTACCTACCAAGTGTTGTTTGATGTTAACACTAGAAGGATTTCCACTCATCACTGTGAACACTAAAGAGTGTCACTCTGAGTGTTCTGGCAAGATCACTAAGATATTGCATAGAGGCCTGGAACGTGTTAGATTCAGTTAAGAATTAAACCATTGTTGCTTTCCAGTTATCACAAATTTGATTCATAAAGAATCGCACAAGTCACCTACCATGAGCTTTATAATGTTCGATCAAGAAGGATTTCCATCTTCATTGTAAATACTTTCGTATTACTCAGATGTTCATGCATGATCATGAAGATTTTGCGTAGGACTCTTAATAACTTTTTTACTTTTCATAGTGTGTGAAGAAGCAAGTAAATATGGAAATGTGTCCTAATGAGATTATTGATGATCTCAAATGGCTCTAGACTCGATCGTGCATTTTGGATTTTTAGTGATCGGAGGCTGGAGAGGAGTGCCACCATTTCAATATCAATATATTCAGAGTTAATAAATCGATAGATAATGCGTTGTCTCCGTGTGATTAAAACAAATACCTTTTGAGAGATATTTGAGTTAGCTGGGTTGGGTTGTGCATTGCATCACTGGGTCCATGATGTCTATCTTCAATATCGAGCATCATTAAAAATGATCTCCATAGCATATGTGTTGACCCGGTTTTACCTAAGTTGTAAGGAGGGCTTCTTTATTTTTACCCTTTATCTTTACAATTCTTTTTCATTCTTCAACCCTTTCAATGCTTACCAATACATTATAACTAGCACCTTGTTGTGCTTGTTCTAGTGCTAACTTAAGTACTTGGTCGGCATTCAGCTACATTCACAATCTTTCTCCATCTTTCCTAAGGACTACTATTTCTATCTATGAAATATGCTTGGGAAGATTCCTTCGGTTCTAGAAGAATCATTGGACTTTAACCTATCCTACCATCCTTATGTCACCACAATCATCACCGTCGTGAATAGAAATGTTTTGGGTAAATGTACGTCACCATGAAATCCATTTTGATATCCAAATCCATTTTTCTCCCCTTTAACATATGCCACGATATTCGAAAACATTTCGCACATGTCGGGATGAGCCAGCACATTAAGTCAAACCATTATTGATCTCAAAATTAAATCACATTTTCTCCCTCATATTAAAATTATTAACCTAATCGATGTTTTTAATATCAACTAGTTTAATGAGATTTTAAGAAAATTTGGAAGAAAATTGCAAATCCAATTAGCTTCATGATTATCACAAGCTCCCCCTCAAATTAATGAGGGTATACTTGATACGTAAATTAAGTACCTTTTAATTTTTTTTGGTAAAAGGGTAACAATGACCCCGGTAAATAGAACCAAAAAAAGCGTTGAAGTACAAGGAATGTGGCTGAAATGCCACATTAACCGCAAGCTACAGGCAACTTGTTAAACAAAATGTTTATGACAGGCCATAAACATTAACTAGTCTAGAATACTGGAAATATATAAACTAGACAAAAACCAAGACGATAACATAAAGTTACGAGAAAACATAATAAAATATCAACATGGGATCAGCCAGTAGGAGTGCTTGCCCCAAAATTAGTGTTGAGAAGATTCACCGATTCATCAAAGACGACCTCGACTCCCTCCTCATTATCTTCCTCACTTAGTTGAACCCCTTCATCAATACCAGGCATGGACAAAGATGAAAATTTATTAGATGTAGAAACACTGCTCATTTGAGCTTTACCCTTGTTCGGACCATTAGGATTGCTAGACTGCTGCGACTGACCAGATTTAGTATTCAACTTTCTACTATTATCGCCACTCGTACTTGTAGTATCCAAGCGAGTTTTTGGACGAAAAACAACCGTCTTTCCTGTTTGGGAACCCTTACTCAATGGAACACCTCTCGGAACTTGATTCCCTAAATTACCTTTGTACTTCTTCCTCTTACTTTGCACTTGTTGGAATCCATCATCATCAACATGAGTTGTCACATTTTCAACCGTTGTAGGTTTAACATTTTTCGGACAAGAATCAAAGGAATGACCAAAAATATTACAAGTATGACATCTAGGCGGTTTCCATTCGTATTCAACACGAATTAATTCCTTAGTACAACCAGAGCCTTCAAGATCAGGGACACCAATAGTAACGTTATCTATAAACTCCGAATCAGCGTTCATCTCAATAAGACAACGAGCAAAACTACACCGACCCCAAGACTCTTTGCACATATTATCAGTATAATTATCCATCATAATAAGCTTACCAAGAAACGAAGCAATTAAACTAATACCTTCCTCTTCAAATACCTGTAGCGAGACATCATGAAACTTGACCCATACCGGAATACGAGTTAGTTCCTCCTTTAGAAGATTCGTTTTCATAGTCCATTTCTTAAGAAAAATTGGTGAATTACGAACCATCCACGGACCACCTTCCAAAACCGCATTAAGACCCTCACTAGACCCAAATTGAAAAAAGAAAAAACCTTTCTCATTCATCATGATACACTTAAGACCATGTTTTGCCCAGTTATTCTTAGCAAAATACTCAACCATAGGAAATGCAATCCTTTTACCAAGAAAGTAACCATATAAAGTGTTGTGGTAACGAGTATTTACTTTCTCAACTACCTTCCTAGGAATAGAGATATTAACCC
Source organism: Glebionis coronaria (assembly GCA_025667525.1). Classification (NCBI taxonomy): domain Eukaryota; kingdom Viridiplantae; phylum Streptophyta; class Magnoliopsida; order Asterales; family Asteraceae; genus Glebionis; species Glebionis coronaria. Next base: position 346,033,402 of record CM046877.1, read on the forward strand.
CTTCACAGACGTTTTCAGAATTAAACGAAGAAGAGACTGCATTAATACCTCCATTAGTAGAGGTAACCATATCAGCTTCAAATTTGCAAAGTAACTCCAGAATTTCTTTAGCACGGTCATGTGAGATCAATTCCCACAAAGGATGTTTCTTCATTTTTAACTCATGCATAAATTCAACCGCATCACCAACCGTGCGAATCGTGACACCAAATAATTTCAAAACCTCATGTAGATTACACGGTTGCAACCCATTAATGGTTGCAGCCTTAGCTGCAAGGTCCAAAAATACATCACCAGAAGAGGAAACATTAGTAATAGGGTCACCTGTTTCCTTTGCCATATGTGCAGAGTGCACACTCGAACCACCTGAACAGAGTGAAGAAATGCTGCTAGTTAGATTCTTATGTCGTTCACACAAAACTTCATAATAAAACATAGTGGTCTCCTTAGGTAAAGTAGACCATTTAGAAAATTTGTTTGCCTTATCTCCTCTAACGTTACTAAAACCTCAAGAGTAGACACCTTAACCACATCATTCCAACCTGTAAACAGTGGCTTATCACTTTTATTGCTCGAATCCACCATAGTTTCAACAAATCGACACAAAACCAAACCCTACAAACGATTAAAACTGCGACACAGAAAAACAAACGATAGACTAACTTGTAACACAGTATTCAATCGTACCACTTTAAAACACACGAAACACTTAATAATCAATTGTAGCACAAAATTTAATTAAATACTACGTTGAAACATTAATTTAATTTAACGTTGACCACTCCTTCAAATGTCAGCCAACCAAAAAGTAAAGGTCAGCCGACCAATTAATAACTTAAGGTCAGTCGTAAACTTACAATGTCAGCCGACAAGATAAAACAAATGGACGAATTAATGCTGCAATAGTGAAGGATGATTTAATACTACGATAAATATGTCAGCCGACCAAGAAACCAAACCAAGCGGACCCTACCACAATAACTCACAAAAACCTAACCCTAAATTGCGATGACACAAAAAACAAAAAAACCAATCGTGTATGTATCGAAAGTAATTGTCCAGTAACACTTGATCAAAACATTAAATAACAATTCCAACGAATATGGATATGTTAGTTAAGCTATTAAGCACTGACCAATGTGACAATTAACCACCGACGAATAAACACACAATCGCAAAACACAATGATGGCACAAAAACTAAAATAAAAACCAATTTACTTTACCCTAAAATCAATCAACCAAATAAAAACTTTGTTAACTCAAGAATAATCAGTGATTATTAGAGGAAACAGCATCATTATAAGGTATTCGGATTAAAGGAAAAAGAAAATTAAGTTATGAGAAGAAGGGATTTTTTGGCAGCCATTGATGTTTTTTAGGGTTTTTTTTGTGTAAGGTACTTATCACGTGCAAAGATCATATATGATAATATATTCACAGGATTAATAATTTACGAGGTTGGACCTGAATGATGAGAACATCATATGATAGAATCATGTGCCTCTTGTTCACGAATGTTGTTCACCTCTGTAACGTCTGAATTTATCTCCTCCTTTTTGAAAAGCGGTAATATTTCATGACACCACAAGTACGATCGATATCGTTGTCTTGACACCAATTTGTGAACTTGGGACTTTCGGCATCGAATATTTTAAACGCTTTACAATTGCTCCCCCTTAATTGTTGACCCGTGTTCTATCTAATGAGTTGTAGTCGTCGTTTGAGTAGTCACATTGTCGAGTATGTAGATATCAATTGTAAATTGCTACGATTTATGGAGATGGTAACTTCATATAAACAAGATTTCTCTCGTTTTAACAAATAAATGCACTGATGCGTACATATATTCGTGTTAGATTTTGTTATTACGTAAACACAATCCCTTACATCGTTATTAAGTAAACCATGACCAAGAAAATTAATTCCGGTTGTTGAGTCAAAGCTTTCTGGTGAAATGCTTGACTTGAATATAAAAAGCGGGTTACTATCTGAAATAATAGTAAGCCATATGGAGCATGTTTTAAAACATTTAAACTTCTGCTCGAACTTTATTTAGAACCCCGTGTCATTATTGAAAAACATTTCTAGGATCGTAAATATTATCGATTCCAGAAGACATGCTCTTTTTATCAAAACATTGTAGAACACACAATTTTGAAAGATTTAATAAAACCTTTTGAAAAATTCTTGAAAAATTGTGTTCAACGGTTTTCATAAACCAATTACTTGAGCTTAAGATTTTGAATATCTTACTAAACGAGTACAAGTCCGAGAAGTGGTAAACTTCCCGTTGTGAGGATAAGTTTATCATCAGCGATAAACTTTCCTTTTAACAGAAGAACGAGTCCTAAGTTGACATTTACTTAGAAGTCGTTTTCATGAGCTTGAAAAATTTTGAATGTTTTAACGTAAAGCTCATGACTGAGAAATGTGAATTTCTCGTTATGAAGAAAAGTTCTCTTATTTAAAAGATACACTTTTCCTTATGAGCTTAAAACTTGGAATGTTTTAATACAAGCTCATGACCGAGAAAAAATTAATTTCCCGTTACGAGGATAAGTTATCATTAACGTTAAGCTTTCCTAAAATTGAAGTCCGAGTTTTACAGTCTGATATTTAACTGTAAGTCATGGTGCATGAGCTTAAAAACTTTGAATGTTTTTAATATAAGCCCATGCCCGAGAAAGATTAATTTCTCGTTTGTGAGGATAAGTTTATCATCGGCGATAAATTTCCTTTCTTTGAAGCGCGGGTTACAATCTGTCATGTGACTGCAAACCGTTAATCTGTAAGCTTAACTGCAAATCCCCTGATACACTTGTTTCTTAGATATCAGCTTCTTTAGCAACCAAACTCTTAGAGTGTCCTTAGTTGAAAGGTATACAAGATTAGACCGCTTCGTTCTTTTCGAACGTTGACTTTGGTACCTGCATTCTCATTTGGAGTTTGTATGCTTTGATATGGGTTAGCGATATCTATTTTAGAACCATGTGAGGGTTCACATTTGGCTTTACTTGTGCCAGAGGTGACTTGAGTAGATGATTCACTTATCTTAGCTATCAAAGGTTTCCTTTTATAGACTAACCTAAGCTCAGGCTTAAGTGATGTATCAATTATTTCAATTTCCTCCCTAGTAGTCTTAGTAAGAGTGGAGACTCTCCTAGTTAAAGGGCACTCGTTTCCTACAAGAGTGAAATTTCTACCAGTGGGGCACCAAACTTTACGAATGGGTTTGATTCTAGCTAACCACTGAGATTTGACTCTAGCACGGGAGTTCACCTCATTAAGGAATTTCTTGACACAAGAGTCATGATTTGCCTTAAAGACACATTTCCTACATGTTTCACAAGTAGCATATTTAAAGTTCGAGTAAGATCTAGAATTCCTAGATGAGTGATTGACCCTCCTAGGATATGACATGTTACGGTTAGCAGTGTTGGCTAATCTAGAAGGCATTTGACTAGGTTTGAAATTTCTATTTCTTACTTTTGTTTTTGGCTTAGCTTCCCTTAAACCAAATTTATGGAAAACGTCATTTGAACTAGTTCGAGACGTGTTCTTTGAACTATGTCTAGGAAGGCTAGATGCAATCCTATGACTAGGTCTTGCAAAAGCTGTTTTAGTTACATTGGGCCTAGTTGGTGGAGTGACTGGTCTAGAAAGAAGAACCAAATTAACTTGGGAGGCAAACCGCGGTCTCGAGGATTTTTGTCGATCGGATCTAAATGCAGTCGGTTGTTTAACAGACTGATTTTGAGGCGGTTTCCCTAAGATTGATGTCTTTCAAGCTTAGTGTCCACACTAGTTCCTTTAATTTTCCTCAATTCGTTTTTTAGAGCAACTATTACAAAACAAATTCCTGAATTTGAGCCTTTAAAGTCTCATTCTCTTTGAACAATTTATCTTAAGATGCCAACTTAGATTCTAGCAATTTAATTTTTATCAAATGATTATCCTTTTCAGCTTTAGAATCTTGAGTTTTTTATCCAGTTTTCGTTCAAGAACAACGTTTGACTTTTCAAGTTTTTCAAAATATGTTTCAAACTTGTCAGTTTTCCTAGAAATTTCTAGTTTGGCATCCTCATGATCTTTAGATTGCTGAGCTAAAATCGTTTCAAGCTCTATTATCTTGGAATCAGAATCAGCTAACGAAGCAGTCATAAAGCATTTAGCATTCTAAACAATCTCTCCCCCATTATGACTCACATCAGATGAATCAGAAGTGGTAAAACTATCACCTTTTTCCATCCCATGTTTGTCATAATTAAGTTTGGAATGCTCAACATGTTGTATATCATTGATACATTTATCGGATACAACATTCAATTATACCGTATTTGTGGGCTCTTCGTCATATAAGGGTAAGGTGTCATCATAAGAGATGTCTGTATCATTCCCTGACATGCTGCTTGTATCATGCTTTCCTCCTGATTCCATGCTCTTGCAATCTTTATTCTCTAAATTATCAATCGTATTACCATTCTCCTCTTGCATATGCATCGTAGATTCTTGCACTCCACTAGCATACGCTTGTTGAAGTCAGGATCTTTCATAAATCGAAGACGAGACGGATGTCATGAATTTCAACAATTTACTAAGGAAATCTTGAACCTCGATATGTGTGTATTGAAGAAATGACTGACATATCCCTGAATTTTTGGACTTAACGATGTTGAATTGGAAGAAGTGCGTAAGTTGTGTCACGAGAGCTTTATATGCAAATATTGATGAAGAGTGATTAAAGTCTTCTTTGTAAAGTTGTTCAGCTAGTTGTTCAAGTTGAGGAATATTGAGTCGATGAAGATGTAACGAACTTGACCGAAGAGTGTTACAATTTCGCTTCCTCCTTGAAGCCAGGAAATGGTCACTAGATGAGACTAAAGTGGTCGAAATAAAATTATACCACTTTCTCTAGATGTGTCTTGCATTAGATGCAATTCTCCCTCTTGAGATGTCGAAATCAAGGATTCCATTGAAATTCGATGAAAAATAAAAGTAAGGATTACTTATCGATCGAGCAATGAAAGAAAGTAATTGTGTTTGCGGATGTCGAAAGAACAATACGGAATTTTACAATTCGTGGAAAAACCAAGAAATAAATTTGCGGGATTTTACAAACCACCGAATAAACCGTAAATGTTCTTGATTCCTTGATTTGTGAAGAAAAGTTGATTAAATCCCCTAAATATGTCTTCGGGATAAACCAAAAATTCTAAATCACGTTTTTTGAAAATCTCGGAATATGAAGTCGGAATATTTTTAGCCTGAAGCTCGGAATATATAGAGCCTGAATCCTTAATTCAGAAAATATATGTGTGATGAGGATTGTATTCGGAATGTGGATTAAATTCAGAATATCCGTTGTATTCTTCTATTCGGAATGTTTTCCAAATACTATGTCTACACATACATGAAAAAAATGACAAAGATGGATTCGGGATATAGTTCTCAAATACGGAATGTAATGATTACTTTGCAAGTCGAGATGTAAGGATTACTTTTCAGTTAGGAATGTTCTGAATTGGGTTCGGGATTAAAAAATTTGGATTCTAGAAGAAAGAAAGAGCTTAATTCAGAATGTAAAATAGTTGTGGGATTCGGGAAAAATTTTGGATTCGGGAAAAACATCAATCCTAAATTTTAGGTTCGGGAAAAATATTGAATTCGGGATAATTCCAATATGTTAGCCACAAAATATCGAGTCAAACAAGAATGATCGGTCATAGGTTTATTATGTATCGTATTTTAGAACGTTGTAATAGGTAGTAGGATTAGTCGTGTTTTACGGGCTCAACTTTAAGCTAAAGTTCATTCATAAGTAACTAAAGCCTAAAGGAAAGCCCGACCCATGTAGTATAGTCCATACAAGCCCACATGTAGGGGGACTATAAATACCCTTCCTAGCATGTTAGGAAGGGTGTTGGTTCATTTGATTCTCTCTCACTTAATCTAATATTCACCTAGTTCCAACTAATTCTCTCTCTTATCTCTCTCTACTTTCTCTCTCTAGAATTCATCATCTTCTTCTATTTTCTTACTTTAATTCGTGTTCTATCATCTAAATATATGGGACAACAATTGGTATCAATCGCCATGGGGTAGTTTTATGATTGGTAGTTGTGTTTTCATTTGATTCTTTTGATTTGGTCCTTATTTCATCTACGAACTCAAGATTTTTTGTGTTTTTCGTGTTCTAAATCTTGCTTCAAATCTTCTCTATAGTTGTAGTAGTGATTTGGGTATTTTGGTTTGGTTAAAAACACGAATTTTGTGCTCAAAGTAGCGAACTTTATTTTGTCCATTGTGACTGAATTCCATCGGAAAGTACAAGAAAGGACAGTTTGATCGCAATAACCCTAGGGTTTTACTTTGCGATCAGTTATTGCGATACCCCTGATTCCGACGTGGATTATGATCGTACATTACTATCATGGATTGCGACGGAATTAAGGAAAAGTGAAACGTTACTCTGTCAAAATTTCATTTGCCACATCGCGATAGACTTCATATTCCGACAGTGAACATCCGATAGAAGTTGCATTGCGATAGAGGGATCATTGCGATAGGAACATTGCGACAGGATCATTGCGATAGGAATATTGTGATAGGAATATTGCGATAGGAATATTGCGACAGGGGTCATTGCGACATGCGACAGGTCATTGCGACAGTTATTGCGATGGATATTGCGATGGGACAACATTACGATGGGATATTGAGATCTGTTTGGTTAAATTTTGTTTGAGTAATTGTTAGACTTAGCCACTATCTAGACTAGTCTCGGAACATAGTTTACACGAAAAAAAAGTTAAAAATTTTAGGTCAAGTAAAATCAAATTTTTTCCCTCCTAGTTTTTGTCTATTTCTAACTCAATTTCAAAATTTGGCGATACAAATTTTTTAAGCCTACCGTTTTGTCGGACTGAGGAATTTATTATCGGACTGAGAAAAAAGTCGGAATTTTCGGAATTTCAACAACAAACAATCACAACACAACTACTTAAGATACATATTCATTTCACCATTCAGAGATTATCACAATGGATTCTACATCAACGAATAGTGTCACTCATAACAACATGGTCTCGAGTACCAATGTTATGACGTCTTCGTGTTTAGACAGAGAGGAACGAGAGATGCAATTACAAGAAAAAGTCCTTAAACAACGTTGTATGCAAGCTTTCAGTGATCTTAAAACAAATCTAAAACGTCTTACAAGAGAGACCTTCTCGTACAATCCTTTGTATATGCATGCTTTTCAGTTCCCTATAACGAATGCTCTGATACCAATCTGTGAGACCCCCAAAATCTGACAAGGAACACGTAGGCAACATGGGGTACCACGTCATGGTACAAGAAATAATAAAAAACTGTTGACACAAGTTGACGTAATAAAGACATATACATTACATCAAAAACATCAGAGTTTTTTTTATACAAAGGTCCCAGAGTTTTATAAGCGGATAAATCTATTATTCATACATGATTTTGTAATATATAGTTACCAAAAATCCAAAATAAACTTCTGTGAGCTTTTACTAAAATCAAACTTTAAAAATAACACAGAAATCTCAAAGCTGCGAAAATATCCTGCAGGCTCCCATCCTTAGTAAAATTTAAGCATTAGTATTACCTGAGAAATAACATGTAAAAAGGTCAACATAAAGCTGAGTGAAATTCATAGGTTCAATAAGTAGTGATGTGGAATACAAACATAAATTTTATAAGAATAGCAACATGATATGATTTAGTACCGTCGTACAAAATCATTAATGATTAATTACTGCAATAGCTCACGACACCGAAGCTTTAACATAACAGTTTTACCCCTAGTAAGTATCTAGTCAAAATACTTAGGTAGTCAAATGTAAGTGCGTCAAGGTAATCGGGACGGGGATTGTCAATCTCGATGGATCCATCCACAACATTCGCGCTTGCAAAATGTGAATTAATGGTTCATGATGTAGGGGCTTTTTTACTGAGGTACTAATGCAATAAGTAAATGTTTAATCTTGGGAAGCATACAGTTCTCGGATAGCAAACTAAAAGTTTTTAAATGATTGTATTCCACGCATGTTATTCTCACCCCGCAATTTGTAACAAAGTATATAAGAAAAGGGGCTATGAACTCACCTTAAGCCGCAAGATCAAAAGATGCGATAGAAATCGACGGGAGAATCGAAAGTTTCTTAGGAACCACCTAGAAACGAATTATACGTCTTAGACATATGTGTAAAATGGAATGAATGCACATGATTATCCTTGATTCATACAGATTAGGCATTGTACATAGGATTTTCAAGAGTCAAAAGTTAAACTTTCCAAAAATAGTAAGTTCTCGACTCTTTTAAAGACGCTGCTTCAATAGTTTTACTAATTTGGCCCAAACTTTATTCGACTTGCAAAAATCATAATTCTCAAACCGTAAATCGTTAAGACTACTTCTTTACATCCCTAGATTTCTAAAAGAGTATACTTTTCTGTAACAATTACCATAAAACCATAAATCTCAGTTAAATTGGATTTATAATTTTAATACTACAAGTCAGTCCTAAAGAAAACATGTGACTGATTTTTAAGGCTTACGGAAACGGGCGTAATTTCAAATCTACAAGTGATATCAAAGCAAACTCAGTGGGAGGTGATAGCCCACTGAGTTCTCTACATGGATCAAGAGCTCTTTTTAAAAGATTGTATAAAAATCTTGAGTTATTACCCGTTTATCAACAGTGTGCAAATTCAGACCCGTTTTACCACAAAATAATAATTAAATAACCGTAACACATCTCACAATGAGCTTCTTGATACATCAAGCTAAGAACTGTATCTATGTCCATATATTTTTAACTAACTGTATAAACCCATTTAACATTTTCAAAATCAACCAAACATCACAGACCTTCAAAATTTATACCAAAATATAATCAGTCCACTAATGTTGATGTATCCTCCAATCTATAGACCCAATTAAGATGAGACCAATTGGAAATGAAAGATATAATAGTCCTCTACAGGTCATAGTTTTATATATTTGGGTGTTTATGTAAAAATGTTTGAGTTATTGGCCATATACAGCAGGTGTGCAAAATCTGCGCACCTTCACCATTTAAATCATAACTAAATAATCGGAGCTCATCTTGGATTGAATGAGCCGGCAAAACGAACCTAAGACCTGGAGCTATCTCATCCTATTTTTCTTCTAAATAGGAATCTCACGAAACATTTTTAAAACAGCCAAACAACACAGGCCTATCAAAATCAGCAATTCAATCTATCCAAACACTAGTTTTAACCCATTTTAAATTCACCCACTCTCATACAATGCCATAATCAATGAAATCAAAGAATAAACATGAATATATATGTATCAAAATGAAATTAATCAAAACCCATGAATGATTATATAAAAATAATAGATATAAAAAATTTGAAGATGCTTACAATAGATGATGATGGATGATTATGGATTTAAGAACAATAACAATTGATCAAGAGATTACAACCCACACATCCAATTAGCTTTTCACCAAGCTATTAACCTTTCAATAATCATTTTAGTTTATCCTCAATAAGTATCAATCAACTCTTTGAAATCCTTGTTTTTTTTTGTGGTGGATGATTTACGGTAAGAAAAAAAAAGAACAAAGAATGTATTGTTTATGAAATGAGGGTGGATAAACTTGACATCTAATTTTAGATGTGTAGTAGCGAGACACGTTTAAAAATATTGTTAACAATAGTCATCTAGTAAGATGACTCACAAGACCAATGTTTTTTTCTTAGTTATATGTCACGCCAAAATTGGCACAAGATAGGTTGGTAAACTGTTATAATTTGTTGAATTTAGATAAACTGGGTATTATCAAAGCTCGATAATTTAAAAATTACACGATTTAGAAGATATGCGTAAAACACGAAAAATACACGCTCGATAAAAAATAAAAACGTCGGCATTCAGAGAGCATTGATATTTTGGTAAATAAATGAGGGCTTATAATTTAATAAGCGTTAACGTGTCGCATAAAAGAATGACGAAGGCTTATCAAAATTTTACGTAAAAGGCTCGTTAAATGAAAAATTAAAACGACGACATTAGAAAATAATTATATGTCATATTGAGGATGTTTATGGAAACAACAAAATTTTGACTTCATATAGTCGAAATAGCCATCGGTTCTCGTTCCATTGAATCGGGTAAACTTTTTATAAAACACTTGCGAGTGCTTTTAAATCAAAACTTTTGATTTTAATAAATATGGAAAAATAAAATAAAATTTTAATAATTCCAAATAAATTATTTTAAATTGTTAGAAAAATAATTAAAATACAATTTAATTTAAAATTCTTGAATTTTCAGGATTTACGCATGCAAAAGTAAAAGGAACAGGTTAATCATTATAAAATTGAAAGGTACGAATAAAAGAATAATTTAATTACCGAAAAAATACGAGTTCTCACAGTCGGCCCCCCTAAAGGAACTCTGGTCCCTCAGAGTTCAACTGGAGATGGAAAGAGACGAGAATAAATAAGGATACTTTGCTTATCAAGGTGTTTGGTGTTTTGAAATCAAAACTATTAGTAAACGAAAATTTTAACTATGTTACATTGGGATTAAACTGAAATTATATATTGAATGAGTAAACAATCGTTATGTCTTTTCTTTGATAAAGATGGTGTTCAAAGTAAAAGTCAAACATTTCAAATATTATTTTGATCGTCTTAAGAAATTTTGGATGATTGCATAAAATAATTGTTAAAACTCGGGTTTATGGTTGCGATTAGAGAAAATCAAATTTCCATATTATTTAGAATCATTAACAGAAATATAAATTACATCAGTAATTTCATTAACTTGGAAGTATGATAAAAAAAATTCAAATACTTTAAAAGATAAGGTATGGCGTCCTTTTAAGCACTAGTTATAAATCTAGCAAAGAGGATGTATAGATCCGACGTTTAACTTGAAACGGGTATTTTAGTAATTTCAACGCTTGGTAAAATGTGTAAAACGTTCTAAAAAATTTTAGAATAATTTATAGAAATCCATAATGGTGTTTAATGCATCAAATAGTAAACAGGGGACACATTCAGTTTTCAAAGATGACAAGATAGCAAACGAATATGAAGCAAAATAATTGTCAGCAATTAGTATGCAAGCAATGACAAGAGGGAATAAAATAAAATTCGTACCAATTTCTCAACGAGTATGATAGAATAGAGGAATCGATGATAACAATAATAAGAACAAAGTATTTAGCAAGATTAATTCACGAGTGTGGTTGCCGTCACCAACAACGGCTTATTAAGTTCTCGGTGACACGATCGAAAAAGAAAAGCCACAAAACAAAGTTTCGAATCAAGAAAAGTTCTTAAGAAGTCACTTGAGAGTAATTCCAGCAAAATGAACAAAATTAGCAAAGAGAGAGCGAAGTCGACACATAGTTCACACGAATGAATTTTGAGACGCTAGAGTCAAAGACACATCATGACAAAATATAAGAAATCATCGTTCGCATCCAGTCATAAATCATTATTCGCGTCCAGAGACGTTTCGAAAGTATACCAAAGTAGATAAAGAAGGTTGGTTGATGAAGAAACATAAAAACATGAAACTTCCAAGTCTGGCACCAATGGTCAGTAGTTAGACGAGTGGTAACGAGAATTATATCACGAGGGAAGATGAGGTAACAAGTAAAACAAAGATTGTTAAGTAAAGATATATGTGCTCGCAGACACGTAATTCCTTCAAGAAAAGTAAAGGAAACAAATGCGTATATCATGAACAGGTGCTACTCGCATAATATGTAAAAGTTTTCAAAATTTTAATTTACCTAAATTTTAAGAAACACAAGTAAAAAGTTGGTTCTTGGCCAAATATTTAAGGTGACTACTATTCGGCCTCGCATGGCTCCTTCTAAATTACGCATAGGGGATCAATCCATGCATAATTTAGGACTAGCAATGCGATGCACGGTTTCGTCAAACTAGTATTACATATTATATATTTAAATTATATATATATATATATATATATATATATATATATATATAATACCAAAAATAGAAATCGGAATAATTCAAGAAACTTTTCGCAAGTAAGTAATTGGCTAGATAGTTAGATCAAAAATTTTAATGTTACAAGAATTCTTTATAAGACCAATGTAGAACAATTTGTAAAATGATTCGCAAACAATACCAGTTTAAGATTATATAGTGACATGGAGATATCTTATAAAATAGCGAGTGAGTTACACGAGAGTAGTAAAGAGTTGTTCATAATAAACTCGATGAAATGGTTACAATGCGATAAGGTTTCAAAAGGTTTAGCCAGAATCGTCGTGAGACACGTGTCTAATATGATGATGCAAGATGTGAAAATGAGAACTTCAAATCTTGACCCAAATCAATGGTGCGATAGAAGAAAAGAAAGATAAAATGAAATGACAAATGAGTCATGTATAAATGAAAGGATAAAGGAATCCATATGCGTACAGATAGAGAAAAGCAATAGTAATACTTTAAGAATTATTGGCGACCTACAAGTGTGATCACGACCTTAGATATTTGTTTTATAAAAGTATAAACGTTTGTATCAAAATATTTTGTAAAAATTGCGATACATAAGTAACTTGTACAAGTAACCAAGTCTAAGTGAAAACATGACCTATAAAGCTTAAAATTTGTAGGAAATACATAAAATGAAAGTTAAGTGTCTTAGACTAAGATTCTCAAACAATTTGGAACCTGAAAATGCCAATTATATGTTAACTGCGACCTAATACGTAAAAAGTCAACAAAGGTCAAAGTATTACCCGAGTATGACTCAATAATGAAAAGTTGTAAAAAAAATACATGTAAGTTACTGGAATACAACAAAATATGGTCATACAAACTTGTTTCATCAAGCTATATAGCTTAGAACTCATTTTTATAAGTTTTGACTAAACGTATAGAAAATAGTCAACTTTTGGCTTTTCCGACTTGAGGTGAATTACTAATCATTAGACCTAAATTTCACTTCAATTATAATGTTATACATCTAAGTATGAATATCGATCATCCCAAATCCATTCCATAAGGTTTAGGCTTGCTTAAGGGGCTTAATGAAAAAGTGTAGAAAACTCCTTTTCGCGAGGCTAAAAAAAACTATATAGACTCTTGGAAAAATTCTACAAAAATTCAGAGAAGTTATATACATAATGAAGTTAATATGTTGTGAATTTTAAGAAAAGTTATGAAGTCTAGACGCCTTTTTAAAAATAAAAATCAAAACGCATTCTGCGCGAAAAAGTCAAACTTTACAGTCTGTATTTTGCATTTTTGACGGACAAATGCCCACATTAAAGCTTCCGTTTTCGCGTAGGTGACTAAAAACATCATTCCGAACAACTTTTTAGTTTTATCCGAAGGCTGAAAACACGTTTACGACACACTTATCCCTATGACAGCAGCGATAAAAGCATAATTTTATAAATTTTCAAATAAGTCAACAATACCCACTTATGTGTCAAAAACATAAAGGTAGCTAACGGACACTAAACCTTTGCATCAAAAGTCAGCATTATATGTTTCTCAAATGTTTCAAGTGATAAATCATGGCTAAACACCCGTTAACCATACCAAGCACACTAAACCAAACACTAGTTTAGGTCGGTTGTTCCCTATTAGACTAGTTTCTAAAATGCGTGTTATTTCTTCGTTATGAAGAGATAGACGATGAGCCTTATACCGTCGGAAAGGTATTTTCATACCCGACATACCTAGCTATATGAATTTATCTCAGTTTTCGAAATGGGAAAAAAAATCCATATTAGCAAACGGTTAAAATTTTAGAAAATCAGTTATAAAATTAACGATCACCGTTTTAGTCATAAAATTTAATTGGTGATGGCTATTAACGCAAGCTTAGCGGCCAAGCTAAGCTTATAATGTCTACTAACTAACCAAGGCAAAACATAAGGGTTAAATAGGTCATAACTTTCTCATTTTAAAGAGTTAGAAAGCAAATTATTTACAAAAACGAACCTTGTGACATTACCTTTCAACCAATACCTTAAAAAAATCAGTTTGGAAAAGTTTAAATTTGCCAAAATAAACCCCAAACCCGCTGTCCTAAAATGGTCACATCGAAACACCTCTAAATATCAATTTCAACAACATAACTTAGCTTTCTATGTATCCTAATACCATCATAATGTCATACCATTAATCACAAATCATCCAAGAACATCAAAAACAGAAAACTCATCAATAAGAATAAAGATTAAAATGAAATTGGATCAAGATAAGAAATCTTACAATCGAGGTGGAAAATTACAAAGAATATTATCAAGAAAGGAATGGATTATGAACTAGTCGCACTCCTGGAGCGAGGAGGTTTAATAAAGGGAATGATACAAGTTTATAGAAGTAGAATTGTATTCCAAACAATCGCCACGTATTAGAGGATATGAATTACAAGATGAAGATGGTGTTTCCAAGGTACAAACGAACGTTGTAATTCAAACTTGAAACGTAGAATGACCAATGAAATAATATTTAATCGATATACGAGTGTCGTATAAGGCGGTAGCGTAAAGGTCAAACAAGGTTACAAAAACCCACGATATATTCAACACGGATTTAAGGAATGCTTCGAGATGTGTGACTTACACGATGTCCTTTAGTCTTTTCCTGGGACACACTGGGCCAAAGGTCTATAGAATAGACATCCAATCAAGAATGGTCGGAAAACAAACTGGATATCTAAATATATATCTTAAAGATGTTTAACGATGAAAGTAACACGTACAGTAGTAAAATGAAAATCGGAAGTTTCATCGAAAGCAACACTTACTTAATCCCAAACAATGGTATCATGAAAATACACACAACATGTAACAGTGAGTTGAGAAAACTGGCAGTTCAAAATGAACGAGTATATGAGGTCAATCGTATTACGCATAAACAAAATAGAAATAGTACTCAGAAAAGTGAGTATTAAAAGTCGGCAGCATATGCACCCCGAATACGAGTATTTAATGTCATAACAATATAAAATTATTGCAACAAGATCAATTCACAAAAATAAGAATTCAGGTAATGTGGTAAGGGCATATGTAATAACAGTAATATCCAATGCTAATTCATGAAACACAAAGGATTTTGAAAGAAATATTAATTACCGTCATTAGGGTAATGTAATATTTTATAATGTTATCAAGAAATGAAATACTACAACGATAATTTAAAAGTAAATAATAAGGATTAGAGAATTACCCGGGCAGATATCGAACAACAATGGTAGATTCTGTGTTTGACACTTAGAAACATGAAATATTTGAACTTTTGGTTATAGACTAAGTTTTGAAAACGACTCAGTTCCCTATAACGAATGCTCTGATACCAATCTGTGAGACCCCCAAAATCTGACAAGGAACACGTAGGCAACATGGGGTACCACGTCATGGTACAAGAAATAATAAAATACTGTTGACACAAGTTGACGTAATAAAGACATATACATTACATCAAAAACATCAGAGTTTTTTTATACAAAGGTCCCAGAGTTTTATAAGCGGATAAATCTATTATTTATACATGGTTTTGTAATATATAGTTACCAAAAATCCAAAATAAACTTCTGTGAGCTTTTACTAAAATCAAACTTTAAAAATAACAAAGAAATCTCCAAGCTGCGAAAATATCCTGCGGGCTCCCATCCTTAGCAAAATTTAAGCATTAGTATTACCTGAGAAATAACATGTAAAAAGGTCAACATAAAGCTGAGTGAAATTCATAGGTTTAATAAGTAGTGATGTGGAATACAAACATAAATTTTATAAGCATAGCAACATGATATGATTTAGTACCGTCGTACAAAATCATTAATGATTAATTACTACAATAGCTCACGACACCGAAGCTTTAACATAACAGTTTTACCCCTAGTAAGTATCTAGTCAAAATACTTAGGTAGTCAAATGTAAGTACGTCAAGGTAATCGGGACGGGGATTTTCAATCCCGATGGATCCATCCACAACATTCGCGCTTGCAAAATGTGAATCAACGGTTCATGATGTAGGGGCTTTTTGACTAAGGTACTAATGCAATAAGTAAATGTGTAATCTGGGGAAGCATACAGTTCTCGGATAGCAAACTAAAAGTTTTTAAATGATTGTATTCCACGCATGTTTTCCTCACCCCGCAATTTGTAACAAAGTATATAAGAAAAGGGGCTATGAACTCACCTTAAGCCGCAAGATCAAAAGATGCGATAGAAATCGGCGGGAGAACCGAAAGTTTCTTAGGAACCACCTAGAAACGAATTATGCGTCTTAGGCATATGTGTAAAATGGAATGAATGCACATGATTATACTTGATTCATACAGATTAGGCATTGTACATAGGATTTTCAAGAGTCAAAAGTCAAACTTTCCAAAAATAGTAAGTTCCCGACACTTTTAAAGACGCTGCTTCAATAGTTTTACTAATTTGGCCGAAACTTTATTCGACTTGCAAAAATCATAATTCTCAAACCGTAAATCGTTAAGACTACTTCTTTACATCCCTAGAATCCTAAAAGAGTCTACTTTTCTGTAACAATTACCATAAAACCATAAATCTCAGTTAAATTGGATTTATAATTTTAATACTACAAGTCAGTCCTAAAGAAAACATGTGACTGATTTTTAAGGCTTACAGAAACGGGCGTAATTTGAAATCTACAAGTGATATCAAAGCAAACTCAGTGGGATGTGATAGCCCACTGAGTTCTATACATGGATCAAGAGCTCTTTTTAAAAGATTGTAGAAAAATCTTGAGTTATTACCCGTTTATCAGCAGTGTGCAAATTCAGACCCGTTTTTTACCACAAAAATCATAATTAAATAACCGTAACACATCTCACAATGAGCTTTCTTGATACATCAAGCTAAGAACTGTATCTATGTCCATATATTTTTAACTAACTGTATAAACCCATTTAACATTTTCAAGATCAACCAAACATCACAGACCTTCCAAATTTTATACCAAAATATAATCAGTCCACTAATGTTGATGTATCCTCCAATCTATAGACCCAATTAAGATGAGACCAATTGGAAATGAAAGATATAAGAGTCCTCTACAGGTCATAGTTTTACATATTTGGGTGTTTATGTACAAAATGTTTGAGTTATTGGCCATATACAGCAGGTGTGCAAAATCTGCGCACCTTCACCATTTAAATCATAACTAAATCATCGGAGCTCGTCTTGGATTGAAAGAGCCAGCAAAATGAACCTAAGACCTGGAGCTATATCATCCTATTTTTCTTTTAAATGGGAATCTCACGAAACATTTTTAAAACAGCCAAACAACACAGGCCTATCAAAATTAGCAATCCAATCTATCCAAACACTAGTTTTAACCCATTTCAAATTCACCCAATCTCAATGCCATAATCAATGAAATCAAAGAATAAACATGAATATATAAGTATCAAAATGAAATTAATCAAAACGCATGAATGATTATATAAAAATAATAGATATAAAAAAAATTGAAGATGCTTACAATAGATGATGATGGATGATTATGGATTTAAGAACAATAACAATTGATCAAGAGATTACAACCCACACATCCAATTAGCTTTTCACCAAGCTATTAACCTTTAAATAATCATTTTAGTTTGTCCTCAGTAATTATCAATCAACTCTTTAAAATCCTTGTTTTTTTTTGTGGTGGATGATTTACAGTAAGAAAAAAAAGAACAAAGAATGTATTGTTTCTGAAATGAGGGTGGATAAACTTGACATCTAATTTTAGATGTGTAGTAGTGAGACACGTTTAAAAATATTGTTAAAAATAGTCATCTAAGATGACTCACAAGACCAATGTTTTTTTCTTAGTTATATGTCACGCCAAAATTGGCACAAGATAGGTTGGTAAATTGTTATAATTTGTTGAATTTTGATAAACTGGGTATCATCAAAGCTCGATATTTTAAAAATTACACGATTTAGAAGATATGCGTAAAACACGAAAAATACACGCTCGATATAAAATAAAAACGTCAGCATTCAGAGAGCATTGATATTTTGGTAAATAAACGAGGGCTTATAATTTAATAAGCGTTAACGTGTCGCATAAAAGAATGACGCCCAAAGGCTTATCAAAATTTTACGTAAAAGGCTCGTTAAATGAAAAATTAAAACGACGACATTATAAAATAATTATATGTCATATTGAGGATGTTTATGGAAACAACAAAATTTTGACTTCATATAGTCGAAATAGCCATCGGTTCTCGTTCCATTGAATCGGGTAAACGTTTAATAAAACACTTGCGAGTGCTTTTAAATCAAAACTTTTGATTTTAATAAATGTGGAAAAAGAAAATAAAATTTTAATAATTCCAAATAAATTATTTTAAATTGTTAGAAAAATAATTAAAATACAATTTAATTTAAAATTCTTTAATTCTCAGGATTTACGCATGCAAAAGTAAAAGAAACAGGTTAATCATTATAAAATTGAAAGGTACGAATAAAAAAATAATTTAATTACCAAAAAAATACGAGTTCTCACAGAGACTGTCATCCGAAATACACCTTCCTATGATCATGGTCCTATTTTCGATTATGAGCCATTGGAAGAGGTACACAATGCTGAATTTAATGTGTCTGCCAATGCCAATACGCATGAGCATAGTGATCAAACAACAAACCTTATTGACACATGTATGACGGAAAAGGTTGATAGCAATACCACACCCGATTCATCAGACATGAGCAATAATGAGTTTGAGGATGATCAACATGCAAATGAGTATGATGATGAGGAGCGTGTCGCGCTTGCTAATTTAATTGCTAGTTTACAAAAAGATGTCAATGAAACTAGAAAGAGTCAAAAGCAATTAAAGAAGGCAAACGCAGCGCTCATTCAAAACGTTGAAGAATGCAAAACCGCTCTAATTAAATCTAATGAGACCCTTGAAAGTAATAGGGCTGAGCTTCTTCAAAAAACCAAAGAGCTTGAGGATTACAAAAGTCGTGTTATTAACGTTAAAAAGGACGATTTTGAAAATAAATACAACGAAGCTCTTGCTTTGTTAACTAAAGAAAAACGTCAATTTAATGTTTTATTGAGTGATGAACGTCAAAAAACGTACCTTGCCACAACAAAAGTTAACGAACTTGAACAGAGGATTTCAATAAATAACACTGATTCTGCTAAAATTCTTGATGTTAAGAAACAAGAGGTTGAAACGTTAAAACAAGATTTCAAAAGTCGACATGAAAAAGATGCTAAAAAGTAACGGAATTAGAAAAACAAGTCGAATTCTTGAAGAAAGTTGTTTATAAAACGCATGACTCTATTCAAACAGTAAGAATGTTAGCACCTCCATCGATGTTTAAGGGTCAAGCTAGCTTTGCGAGTCCGATTACCTTGCCCAAGCTCAAGCTGCGAACCCCCGCCTTTATATGGATGAGTCCGAATGGACCGATCCTGACTGTCCTCTTGTTAATGATGAGACATCCCATTAGGAAGAGGAGAGTAGATCACCGATCAATAAAGAGTTTGTGAAACCATATAACTATGCTTATTTAAACTGTCTTTATGGTATTTTCACTACACAAAAACAGAAGTCTCGTGAGGAATTGTTTTTAGAAAGCAAACAAAGAAGAATTCAATGGAAGAAAGCTTTTGCCACTAAGAGGAAAACCAACGTTTCTAAATTTATTAACTACCTGCCTCTTGATGCGTCTAAAAGCAAAAGTAGAAAAACACTTGGTTTTCTTAAATACCACATTGATAATATTCAATCAATTGTTGAAAGCGATTGGGAAAACGTCAAAAGGATAAGTGGAAAACAGAGATTCCTCACGACATAACTGTGCTTGTGAAAGAACTTTTAATACCAAATACGAAGATAATCAAAGAACATGTTCTTGAGTTTGAAAACTTAATTCGATCAGAAATGTTTGATGATTTGAAATACGTCGAGTCTCTTGAAAAATAAATTGATGAACTTCAGACGGACAAATTAGAGTTCTCGAACGAATATGATCTACTCTTAGAAGAATGTCTCTCGAAAGATATTTTGTGTGTTACTCTTCAATCCTGTGATGATATCGATGAATATTCTGACGTGGCATGCAAATATCTTGATCAAGTCAAAGAGTGTGAACGTCTTGAAATTGAGCTTTCGAAACGGAAAGAAAATGTTGATAAAAAGGCTTTTGAGTTACTTCAACACAAAACTGATTTCCTTCAAAAACATTGTCATTCTCTTGAACTTGCTTTGCAAAAAGACACCGGAAAAGGTCCAAATGATAATAACTTGCAAGTAAAACTTTCCGCCTTGTGTCGAGAAATGAACGAAAAGAGTATGGAAATTACAGGCTTGAAAGCTCAGTTGTAAGAAAAGGACATAGCGATAGAAGAGTTGAAGAAACTCGTTGCCAAAATGGGTGGGAAAAATGTGGAACCTAAAGTTGTGAAACATGTTGTTCGACAACCCAATGCCTACAAGGATCCAAAGCCATCTATCTTAGGAAAACCGACTCCTTTCTCTAATTCTTCTCATATGAAATCTAGGTTACCCCCTAAAGACTGATGTGCAACCAATGTTCCAAAACCATCCATATCACCCTATGTTCCTCCATTTAGAAAGCACATTGTTGCTAAACCCAACCATGTGAATGCACCTAGCACTTCTAGGACTCTTCCAAAACATGTGACATTCGCGTCCACAAAGGAATCTGTAGGTTCAAATGAATTCGTTCATACCAACAACCTAGAGGATGCTAAGCAAAAAGGGATGATTCAGAAAGCAAAACCCGTGTATTCAAAAGCTAGTTCACCAAATCCCACTAGAGTTCAACACACTCCTAATGGTAGTCAACCAAAACCTAGGATCCCTCACCAGCAATCTAGGACTTGGAAACCATCCATGAATAGTCGTGTTTCGAACACTACGCCTGAACGATTTGAACAACCCAGGAATACAAGGACTTTCGTGAATCCCAAATTCCCTGTATGTCCCACCTGCAAAATGGGCATTCACAATGGAAATCATGACCATTGCATTTTGCAATATCTCTATGAGCTCAAATCTCGTTCCTTTGAACGGAGATCGAATACAGAATCCCATAAGAAAACAAGGAGATACAAACCCGTCGCAAAGAAAAGCAACCACACCAAATCTGAAACGTGGATTCAAAAAGGACATAGTTTCTCTCCAAAGAAGTCTTCTGTTGTGCAAGAGAAAACTACTCCTAAATATAGTCTTCGGTGGAAACCAACGGGTCGGATCTTCACGGAAGTTGGTCTTAAGTGGATTCCAAAAGAGAAGAGTGATGAAACCTGCGCTAGCACGAATGCAAATGTTTTGGCTGTAGACAAGGAATTTGTTACTCCTAACACTAGTATTTGTACGAACTCTTCTTCTATTATTGCACGTACCTCAGCGGATTCTGAACCCACTTCTTCCTCCAAGGGTTCCAATTCTGTACAATCGATATCACCTTCTTCTCCTGTACAAAAGTCTATTTTGGATTATTTTCGAAAAAGTTGATAAAACACAAAAATATAATAAAATGTAAATATCCATAGAAAAACAAAATAAAAAATGGAAAAACTTTCAAAATACAAAAAATATTCTTCTCGACATGTCTTTCAGTATCGATAATATGAACGTACCTAGAAATATCGCTCAATAACGACAGGCTGTGTACATAAAGCTCGAATGAAAGTTGTAAATATTTTTCAGAACATGTCATTTCAATGATTTACAATTACTTCAGATTGTGACTCGTCCAAGAAAGGAAAGTTGATCACGAATGATAACTTATCCTTAACAACGTGAAATAAAATTTCTCGGTCATGAGCTCTTATTAAAAACATTCAAAGTTTTTATGCTCATGTAAACGACTTATAGTTAAATGTCAAACTATAACTCGAACTTCAAATAAAGGAAAGTGTATCTTTAAAGATAACTCATCCTAACAAACGGGTAGAGCAATCTATCTTGGGTTGAGTTTTTCACAACACATTAACGTTTTGAGCTCAACACAATGGCTTGTAATCACTTTCAGATTGCAACCCGGATCGATATTCACGGGGGAGTGTACGCTTTAGTGCCCTTACCCTCAGCAAAAGAAGAGAAATCTTCTTACACTTGAGTGGATTTGTCAAGACATTCAAAGTCTATGAGCTCAAGTTTTTGCTTTAGAAAAACCTTTTCGCCAAAAAGAAATAGGATTTTTCAAAAAGCGTTGAACACAATTTTTTCAAGAATTTCTCAATGATTATTCAAAATCTTTCAAAAATTATGTGTTCAACAACTCCCATCCTCAAAAAGTGAAATGTGGATCAAATCCTCACAATGACAATTCAATTCGATCAATTTTTGAGGGGGGCATTTCAACTTCATGCAAAATATTAACACATCTTTCTCCCAGATATTTTCAAGACTATTTTTAAAAATATATTTTAATCAAATTTGGTATCTCTAATATCAAAAGATTTTATATATTAGAGATAGGGGGAGAAAATGTGATTAAAATGTGATCTTATATAAGACTCAAGCACTTTAACTCTTACCTACATGTGCGAAACACTTTCGATTATCGATGCACATGTGAAGGGGGAACATTTCTAAAACGACAAAACTAGCAAGGTGTTAAATGTTTTTTCAAACACTTTGTTAGAATTTAAAGTGGTTTTCATGGTTACGATCAAATACCCACAACATCGTTAATTCACGACGTTATTGGTGTCAAAAGGGTGGTTAGGTTTAAGTCCTATGATCCAACCAGAACCGAAGGGATCTTCCCAGGGACAATCCAATAGATTATTAGAAGTCCTTAGGAAAGATGGAGTAGAATGTGAACGTAGCTGAATGCCGAATAAGTACTGATGCTAGCACTGGAACAATCACAACAAGGTGCTAGTAATGATGTCTTGGTAAGCATTGAAGGGGTTGAAGAATGAAAAAGAAATGTAAGGATAAAGGGTGTAAAGAAAGAAGCCCTCTATACAACTTAGGCAGAAACCAGGTCAACACATCATGAATACAACTCATCATGGACCCAGTGATGTATGCACAACCCTTTCCTAGCTACTCAGACTTCTCTCAAAAGAAGTTTGTTTTATTGTCACGGAGAACAACGTGACTTCTATTAGCTTTCTGACTTCGAGATAGTTGATATTAAATAGGTGGCATCTGCTCCAGCCTCCGACCACTAAAGTGCACAAATCGAGTCTAGAGCCAAGAGATCAATCAAATATCGTTAGGACACACGGATGAAGATCAAGAGAGTCCTACGTTATATCCTTTTGGTATTGCTAGAACACTCAGAGTGATACTACTTAGTATTCACAATAATAGGTGGAAATCCTTCCGGTGTTAACATCAAACAGCACTGCGGTAGGTCATATGCAAGATCCTTTATGAATTGAACATGTGTAAAACTGAAAAGCAACAGTGGTTTGATTATGAATTGATTCAAACTCGTTTCAGGTTTCTACGCAATATCTTTATGGTCTTGCCAGAATATTCAGAGTGATATTCATTAATATTCACAGTGACGAATGGAAATCCTTCTAGCGTCAACATCAAACATCGCTACGGTAGGTGACTTGTGAGATTCTTATGAATCAAGCTTGTGTCAACTGGAAAGCAACAATGGTAAGATACTTTACAAATCACACTTGTTCCATGAATTTGAATTGACGACTTTAATCAAGCGGATATCTATCCAATTGATTCACTCTTTATGTTCGCAGTCTTGCTTTGAGACGGTCGAGTAAAGTGAACGGCTAGTACAGCCGTGAAACCCTGTCAAGGAGATTCTTAACTGAATCTACCTATCACAGGTACGGTATTTAATATCGTATAACGGTCTTCACCGACCGGAGGTAAAACGCTACCAATTTAGGACGAATGTCAAAGCCATTCAGTCCGTGTCTATGTTTTGTCTCGAGAAGGTGGCGTCACGGTGTACTCAGCAAAGTCAAAGATTCAAAACCACATACTCATGCCTAAAGACATATTTGATAATTAATAGTGTGAGCATGTGGATGAAGACACAAGATCGCAAGATGGCAAAGACAAGTCAAGGATGATTTGAAGATCTCAAACTTAAAGACAAAGTTGAAAGACAATGACAAAGGCTCAAAGATCACAACATGAAGTAACAAGACTACGATTACACGTTCAATACTCATTTATGGCGAGATTAGTAATCTCTACAAATTTCCTAAATGACCAAGGTTTATGACCTCTCATTGGGGGAGATTTTAGGGTTAATTAATGAGGTTGATTTTGTTAAACCCGTTTTTAAAAACTGGGCAGAATTTTGGGTCATTGTTTTGATCATATAGGGAGTGCTATAAACTCTTATTTTACGATCCAAGTACCCCTGGAAAGGTATTTGAAGTGGCTTTCCAATGCAAGAAACTAGAACTAAATTGGAGGTAGGGAAGTGGGTCAAAAACAGGTTACAACAGTCGGAGGTCAAAACAGTTTTGAATTCAGCTTGTTTTCTTTTCAAGTTTTGGGTTGTTTGCGGTACTTAGGTTTGCATTGGGATCTTCTCACGAACATGAGAGATGGTTTATATATTGTAGTAAGTATCTGCACTTGGGCTAAGGTTGTGGTTTAGGGTAAGACCCCTTAATGGTAACAAACATTTAGTACGTTTAAAATTAGGAAATCTGGAATGACAAAAGTAGATATATGTATATCGGGGCCTTAACAGTAGCTTTAAGGTTAGGTCAAGTGGGAGGTGTTAGCCAACATACGTAAGGGTATGAATATTCCTTTTACAGAAACCATGGGTATGTTTAAGTGGACGTTTGACTTAAAGTTTTGAGACCTAAAAACTGGGACTGTTTTGGGTAAAATATGAACGGGATAGTTATTAAACTTAACCAAGTTAAGGACTTGTTAAGGAAGGGTAATGGGGTGATTAGAGCTTAACAATGAGGTAATTATACGGGAATAGACTAGATGTCCATCATAGGTTGATGAGCCATCTCAGTGATTGGTTCGTGTATTGATTCCGTGTTTTTGGTTGTTAGCTTGTTGCTAGTGCGAGGACTTGTGAAGAAGCTATCAGGTGAGTTTCATAGTCCCATGTTTAATATTGATTTTGACTTCCAGATGGGATGGAAGAGACACTGTGTTGAGTTATTTTCTAAATTGATGCTGTGAATGTGTTTGTGATTTGAGATGGACTGTGTGTACATTATGTGATTAACTGCTATGTGATTTTTGATTGTGTATGATTTGGATCGGGGGACACGAGCCGTCTCAGTTATTGTGGTTTGACAAGGTAGTGGCCTTGTGGTTTGACAAGGTAGTGGCCTTGTGGTTTGACAAGGTAGTGGCCTTGTGGTTTGCCAAGGTAGTGGCCTTGGGATAGGTACATAGTGTGATCATCTATGGTACCATGATGTTGTTTGGCAAGGTAGGAGCCTTGGATTGGTTTGGTATGATTAATCTTGATTGATAGTTGTTAATGCATATTTGTAGCACATTGTCCATATGTTTTTGTGTTGATGGTTGTTATTCACAGCTTATAACTGATTTAGCGTTAGAGTCTAAACCTATGACTCTCACCAACTTTATGTTGAAGTGTTTTAGTGTCTCTTTCAGGTGAGAATGTGGTTAAGCTTGAGGATAGAAGTGGCTAGATTTGGATGCCTTAGGATTGCATATAGAAGGAGATCCCTGTTCCTTCTTAGCTTTGTTTGTTCATTTATCTAGTGATACTGTTGGCACCTATATGTTTGTTTGTTTGTGTTATTTGTTAGTCTTGGGTAAGAGGTAGGACTGTTACCTACTTACCTAGACTCCTGCATTGTTGAGATATTGTCATGACATTTGTGTCACCATTTTATGACATTTCTTATATCATTTAGTTATCTCTATAGACACGCTATTGTTGTGATGATATCCATATGTCGTGCCCCATATTCCGCCATGGTGGGGTGTGACAGATTGGTATCAGAGACAATGGTTATAGAGAATTAGGTTGCCTAGTCGCGTAGCCTAGTCTATAGCTTAAGGGTCCCTGCATATAGGCGTCATAGGAGTATGTGTGCATTTTATATTAATTGATGTGTTTGGATGTTATTTATTGCGATGTTTTGACTAGTATGAATTGAACCGTAGTATGTTCATACTTAGTCACATGTTATTTTCTTTTCGGGTTTGTGACTAGTGCGGGTTGAACCATAATCGTCCACGCTAGTCACTGTAGTATTTTGCTTAAATTGTACATTATAGTACATAATTTAGTACAAGGTAGATTCTATCTTTTATCGAGTTATTTTACATACCTGAGGTATGTTATTTTCTTTTGATGTTTAAGTCATGTTCCCTAAGAATCGTGTGGTGGTTCGAGTTACTAGGAGTAGGTGGATAGGAAGGATTTTAAGATGTTTCCACTCTTACGGGCGACATGACTTATAACTGATTATGTTTTTGTTTTGGACTTAGTCTATGTTGTTTTAGCTAGACTATGGATTTACGTATTTCAAGAGTATTACTATGTTATTTTAATAGATGGAGTTTTGGACTTTATTGTTTATGTGGTGATGAGCTTATGTGAGTAGATGGATTTATGTGTTATATGTTGTATTGATTCTTATAAGTGTCATCATAGGAGGGAGTGCATTGGGGAAAGGGTAATTGTATAAGTATGGTGGCCAACATAGTTATACAAGTACCACAACTTCAATGGGTTCTCAAGTATGATTGCATGAAAGAGGGTTAGTACATGCTTGTATATGATGAGATGTGGATTTTGGGTATATTTATAATATATGGGTATATGTAACGGCTGCCTACGATATGGCTTTTTTTTAGTGTGTTATATGTTTTGAGTTATAGTCGTGTTATGTGATTATGAGGTCACACGATATGGGTTGGTTTTGGTAATGGGTTTTGTGCCTTGTTGTGGCATGGTGAGATGGTGAGATGGGGATTACTCGTATGGAAAAACGAGTGTATGACGCGATTGGTTGATCTGATATGTATAGTAACGAGTATGTTTTGGGGGATTTAATAGGTATATATATGCGGATGTATATATACTACTATGTGTTAAGTTATGGTATATGGTCGTTCACTAGTTATTATAACTTGAACGTACCTTGTGTTTGCTCGTGTTTTATGGTGCTGGAGTTTAATAGAGTTCCAACGACGTTTTGAATCTTTTGAAGTGTGTCTGGTAGCGTATTTTTTGAGTTTCGTATTTCACGTGTACGTTTTAAAATGGTGTTCTTGGTTTTAAGTCTATTGAAATAACTTGGGATTCCTTTTGAGATAATGAAATCTTTTGTGTTGGGTCTTGCATTTCTTTTGGTCGGTATATGTTGAGAAAAAGGGGGACTTGGAAATCTATTATAGGGTTAGATAGTTGGTTGTATTCGGTAAAATAAGGGTAAGTTGTTGAAGTCATGTTTCAAACAATATGTAACATAAGATTTCATTTTAATCAACACTTATATATTTCAAATTCTAAAAGACTTTCTTTGAAATAAAGCGAAATAAAAATTTCTTTCTACCAACATAGTTTATATAATTGAGTACGACCGATTTATGTCATTTATAATTATTTATACAAGGTTAAATTGAGTTTATGAAGATTTCACGTACAATTATATTTGTCATTTAAAAGGATTACATTAATCACTAAGTTTATTCTTTAGTTTTTTTTAAAACAACTAGTATAAAACTGTTTTGGTCATAACTTGTTAGTTTTTAGAGTTTTTTTGAGTGATTCAAAAGCCAAAAATTATGTACTCGGAACATACTTTTCAAATATTCAGAAAGTATAGTCATGGGAGGTCAATGGACTGGTCGGAATTATTGTACAAGTGTCGGGTTCAAGTTTGAGTTTTGAATAGTAGTTATTTTTATTTGGGGTGCACGGGATACCTAGTCTTTGGGTTGAGTTTTGAGATCGCCTAGAAGGTTGTTGGTATATTGTTTGAGTCACATGGATGTGGGAGGTAATAATAAAAAAAAGATATATATTCTTTTGGAAAAGTTGATCTTTTGCACGGTTTAAATAATATGTCGCGGGGCGTAATCTGTTTGGTTGCCATTGGGTGTTTCTTGGATTATTTTTCGTTGTCATGGGTCATTTTGAATTAATACACGTTTTGGGTTTGAGTTTACTTTCGAGTCTCATGGTTTTGACTTGTTTTAACTGGTGCACGTGAAATGTCGTTAGTTATCCGTTGGTTTGATTTATTGATCGTATCTGATGGATTCAGGATGTAGTTTTGGTTTCGTATTGTTCGGGAGCGTTGAGGTAGTCATATGAAAGACTTGGTCGCGCCTACACGCTTAAGTAGGTGACCATGAGAGAATGGTCGGAATGCCCTTAGTGGGGAGGAAAGGAGTTCGTAGACGAACTAAGGTGGTCATGAGGTCTTTTAGGAGTACCAAGGAGATAAATAGAGATTTGTGGGATACTAGCACAAGTAACGCGCCATAGAGGGTGTTGGAAGGGGATACAATACCTCAAAGGTATTTATGATTGTTCGTAGGGTATGTAAGTTTTCCAAAAATTTCCTGAAATTTAGTAGGTTTGCCTATTACGGTGAGGTAGAACCATAAATAGAGCAAGTAGGGGAGGTGAGAGGAGTTGTAGTTAGTGCCTTTCCAAGGCAAATCGTTGATGGAGTGATTTAAAAACAAGAGCTGTTAGAAATTGCAGGGAATGCCGGATAAAAGTTGAGTTGCTTAGTAGTAGATTGGATGTGGAAAGTGGTTGAGTGGTCTGATGAGAGGAAGCATTGGTCTTTTAAAATGCGTGTAGAATTTTGCAAGTAGAACGAGGTAGGAATTTATTCGTATTGCCGCTAAGAGAGGGTGCAAGGAGGACATAGTTGAAACTGCTAAGGATGTTGTATGAACGCTTTGGGTTTACGGTTATGCATTTGGCTTCGCCAAGCACTAGCGGATTTCATGGAGACAATGAAGCGAGTGTGCATGAACGTATATAAATGAGTTGTCATCGGGAGTATCGACGACATCTTGATCTACTCAAAGTCTAAGAAGGAGAGTGAGGCGAAGTATGTGTTGGTTTTGGAGTGGAAGTATACGTGAGATTTTCAGAGTGTGAGTTTTAGTATTAAGTCTACCAAGATGAGTAGTTAGAGATGATGGCATATCATGGAACCAGCAAGGGGCGAAGTGAAGAAGGATGAGGAAGCATTTTGGAGGATGAAGAGGTGGATTGGATAATGAGCGGATTTTGGCATTATCGGAAGGACTGGATGAATTCGCGAGCATGGCGATACGTGGAGCAAGGGTTTGGATGCGTACGAGGACGACAAAGAAATGCGATTGCTTATACGTTGTAGGAACTGAAGATTTGGAAGAACTGGATAGACTTAGTTAGTGGAGCTGGATTGTTATATCTGCCTAGAATGCTAGAGGCATTTGGGGTACGAGACGTAGAGAATGATCTATACGGATCATGAACGTCTCCAACACATATTCAATCACCTTGATTGAACATTTGGCAAAGGTGGTGGGTGGAGTTAAGTGACGAAAGAAAATTGCATGGCCAAGTACCATCTGGGAAAGGCAAGCATGGTCGATGAGACATGGAATAAGAAGGATGAGGCGAAACTAAGACGAACTTGAACTATAGGGATGACGTATTAGGGCGGTTTGGATAAAGGATATAGGTTGCACGAGTTGAGTTGTCTAAAGCAGAGAAAGCGTCAACATGTATGTTGCGTGGCTTGGACAATCATATGAAGAAAAGGGACGTAGACTATACTTTCTACATAGTTAGGAGTAGCTTAGAAAGGGCGATGTAAGGACGAAGTTGGTGGAAGGGATACATAATGCGGTGGAGGAATAAGTACGACGAGAGTTGGGTGATAGTCGATAGACAGACTAATTCATCTCACATTTCAAGAGGAATGATAAGTCATGTAGTTGAGAAGTTGGAAGGATTGCGTACGGACGTGATGGAATAGAGGGTTTTACGTAAAAGTTAGCCCGATATGTATGGAATGCCTTATGAGGGATTATGGAAAGGGAAGAAACGATGGGAAGCATCACATCGTGATGTATGGCATGAGTTAAGGATGAAGAAGGAAGTGTGTATAGAAGCGAAGCATAAATGAAATAGGTCGAGATAGGAATCGAAGGTAGAAATTTGGTAGAGCCTAATGAGTAGAATAAAGCACAAAGCATGCTACTAATGTGGTAATGGTGTTTGTGGACGGGATGAGAGCAGCAAGGGATGCTATGTAGAGATGGAGGAAACCACTAGAGTTAGTGACAAAGTTGTGTATGAAGTTTCACCCATAGTAACGGCTGGTATGTTTTGGTAAAATGGAAGAGTTGATGTATAGTTTTGTAGGTACATTTATGATCTTTGGAAAGATCGGACCATTAGCTTATGAGTATAGAATTACTTGGGGAGAGTGAGTTGTATACATGATACATTTCATGTATTGAGATTGGTAAAGGTTGTTTGAGAATGCATTTTGCTTGTACGGTTATTCGGGACTTGTGTTAATAAGAGTCTTTGTTTTATCAAAGAGTCATTTGTGAGATTTATTGACTGTGAGGTCAAGAGTTTGGCAATAAATTTAAATATTGTTGGTTAGTATATGTGGTAATTTGAGACTTGAACTAAAGTTCACATGGAAATGAGAGGAGTTCGTTTAGAACAAGTATCCTCGTGTGATTTGTTGTTTGTGTGTTTGATCCTAAGGAGTAAAACTCGGGACGAGATTTCTATTAGGAGGGAGTGATGTGACAACCGTGGTTTTGAGGTTCGTCACTTGGTCTTATTTTTAGGTTATTTTATGTGTGATTACTTGATTTGTGTGTTTACGTGTTTATTTTGTGTGAACGAGGTTGGTGTGGTTATCGTTTATGAGTTTAGAGTACTCATAAGTAAATCGAGGAACGGTTATTTCATGTTCATGAGCTCACATTTAGTGACTATGAAATGAAATGGTGATATTTTGGTGTTTACGTATACGTATAAGTATTATAGTAATAGTATATTTTTTTTAGGATTTACGGTTTAGCTTTTGGAGGTCTCGGATGAGGTAATTAGTCATATGAATATTTTTCGGGATGGTTTTAAGTCATTTAGGACTTAGTTATAAAGTTTATTTCAAAATTTGAGATTTTTTTTAAAAGTGTATATTTTACGTCTTTTACGGTAAAACGCGTAAATTTGACTAGTTTTACGGTTTTGAGGTTTTGGAGGCTTTAGGAGCTGAAATAAATTAAGGAAAATTAAGGTAATATTATTAATACAAATATTAATAATAAAAAGGAAAAAAAAACGAAATTAAATGGGTATAGGTCAGTTATGTGAAAAAAAGAAAAGAAAAGGGGAAAAAAGGGAAAAAGGGAACCGGGCTTTTGTATTTGGGCTAGGACTGGTTAGGATCAATTATATAAGGTTTTTATTTATCAAAACACTTCATAAAATCCCTGGAGATCAATAAGGAGTCGAAATATACAAGGGAGGAATTAGGGTTTTCATAAAAATCTTGGTTTTTCATAAATCAAAGGTAAATCTTTATAACCTTTTTTAATTAAATTGTTTTATGTTTTTTAATCATCTTATGATGGATTTAGGTTAGAGTTTATTATAAAAACAGTAAATTAATGTTATATTAATCATAACATGATGATTACATAAATTAGGGCTTGTAATTAGAGGGATTAGGGTTAATTAATGAGGTTGATTTTGTTAAACCCGTTTTTAAAAACTGGACAGAATTTTGGGTCATTGTTTTGATCATATAGGGAGTTCTATAAACTCTTATTTTACGATCCAAGTACCCCTGGAAAGGTATTTGAAGTGGCTTTCCAATGCAAGAAACTAGAACTAAATTGGAGGTAGGGAAGTGGGTCAAAAACAGGTTACAACAGTCGGAGGTCAAAACAGTTTTGAATTCAGCTTGTTTTCTTTTTAAGTTTTGGGTTGTTTGGGGTACTTAGGGTTGCATTGGGATCTTCTCACGAACATGAGAGATGGTTTATATATTATAGTAAGTATCTGCACTTGGGCTAAGGTTGTGGTTTAGGGTAAGACCCCTTAATGGTAACAAACATTTAGTACGTTTAAAATCAGGAAATCTGGAATGACAAAAGTAGATATATGTATATCGGGGCCTTAACAGTAGCTTTAAGGTTAGGTCAAGTGGGAGGTGTTAGCCAACATACGTAAGGGTATGAATATTCCTTTTACAGAAACCATGGGTATGTTTAAGTGGACGTTTGACTTAAAGTTTTGAGACCTAAAAACTGGGACTGTTTTGGGTAAAATATGAACGAGATAGTTATTAAACTTAACCAAGTTAAGGACTTGTTAAGGAAGGGTAATGGGGTGATTAGAGCTTAACAATGAGGTAATTATACGGGAATAGACTAGATGTCCATCATAGGTTGATGAGCCATCTCAGTGATTGGTTCGTGTATTGATTCCGTGTTTTTGGTTGTTAGCTTGTTGCTAGTGCGAGGACTTGTGAAGAAGCTATCATGTGAGTTTCATAGTCCCATGTTTAATATTGATTTTGACTTCCAGATGGGATGGAAGAGACACTGTGTAGAGTTATTTTCTAAATTGATGCTGTGAATGTGTTTGTGATTTGAGATGGACTTGTGTGTACATTATGTGATTAACTGCTATGTGATTTTTGATTGTGTATGATTTGGATCGGGGGACACGAGCCGTCTCAGTTATTGTGGTTTGACAAGGTAGTGGCCTTGTGGTTTGACAAGGTAGTGGCCTTGTGGTTTGACAAGGTAGTGGCCTTGTGGTTTGTCAAGGTAGTGGCCTTGGGATAGGTACATAGTGTGATCATCTATGGTACCATGATGTTGTTTGGCAAGGTAGGAGCCTTGGATTGGTTTGGTATGATTAATCTTGATTGATAGTTGTTAATGCATATTTGTAGCACATTGTCCATATGTTATTGTGTTGATGGTTGTTATTCACAGCTTATAACTGATTTAGCGTTAGAGTCTAAACCTATGACTCTCACCAACTTTATGTTGACGTGTTTTAGTGTCTCTTTCAGGTGAGAATGTGGTTAAGCTTGAGGATAGAAGTGGCTAGAATTGGATGCCTTAGGATTGCATATAGAAGGAGATCCTTGTTCCTTCTTAGCTTTGTTTGTTCATTTATCTAGTGATACTGTTGGCACCTATATGTTTGTTTGTTTGTGTTATTTGTTTGTCTTGGGTAAGAGGTAGGACTGTTACCTACTTACCTAGACTCCTGCATTGTTGAGATATTGTCATGACATTTGTGTCACCATTTTATGACATTTGTTATATCATTTAGTTATCTCTATAGACACGCTATTGTTGTGATGATATCCATACGTCGTGCCCCATATTCCGCCATGGTGGGGTGTGACAGAAACCTTGTGCCCTAAGACGATTCCTTCCTTAACCATAAAATGACATTTTTCCCAATTGAGCACAAGGTTGGTTTCCTCACAACGTATCAACATTCTCTCAAGATTCGACAAACACGAAGTGAACGAACAACCAAACACGAAAAAATCATCCATAAAGACTTCCATCGTCTTCTCGATCATATCAGGAAAAATAGCCATTATGCACCTTTGAAAGGTTCCCGGTGCATTGCAAAGTCTGAATGGCATTCTACGATAAGAAAACATTCCATATGGACACGTAAACGTAGTTTTTTCTTGATCACGAGGGTCAATGGAGATTTGGAAGTAACCGCAAAAACCATCTAAAAAGCAATAGAAATCGTTTCCCGTAAGACGCTCCAACATTTGGTCCATGAAGGGCAAGGGAAAATGGTCTATACGAGTGGCGTCATTCAACTTACGATAGTCGATACACACCCTCCAACCGGTCACGAGTCGAGTTAGAATTAACTCGTTTGCATCGTTTGTCACAACGGTTATTCCTCCCTTCTTAGGGACACAATGAATAGGACTCACCCTGTTGGGTCAAAAAGTTGATGTGGCAGAAACTCAAAACGAAGAACACGTGAAGGTATTTGTTCAACGTTGACACATTGTGTCTAGACGTTGACAAGTGTTACACAAACGCTGACAGAAGTCAACAGAAGTCAAACGTTGTTGGAAATATCTATTTAGGATAAGTATTCAAAATATTATTTATGAATATTCTGTATTAGTTATTTAAATAGAAGATATGCATGTTTATTCATAGTTATCTCTTGTAAAACCCTAATCCTTACATTATAAAAAGAACCAAGGGTTATTAGGTTTTTCACATCTTTCATATACAATGTAACCTAAAGCGTGTGTCGACTAGGTGTGAGATTTAATGTATACACACCTAGTGATTGTTGATTATTAATATAATTAGCAATCTAATTATTTATTTCTTTGTGTCTTGTGCCTAAACATCTTGTTTCCTAACTATTGTTCTTTTCCGCTTTGATTATTATTCATATGAACAATGGTTATGCCTAGCAGCTAAAAGATTCGAGGAAACCAAGGTTTCCATAGTTGGTATCAGAGCCTCGTGGATTGTGATGCTAGGACCAACAAGGTGTTCGTGTTTTGAGAAGAAAATAAAAATCCGTATAGATTTTTCTGGGCGATTTTGTGTACGCAGCAGTATTCAGAAGGCCATAACTTTTTATTGGGCTGTTGGATCGTCACGAAATTTCTTGTGTGTGTTCTATACACATATATCTAGACATCCACCGTAGGGATTGTCAAGTTCTATCTCCAAGAAAAGGTTATTAAGCGTCGAAGTCAGCAGCTATCATATGCAGTTTTTCTGTGAACAACCATATTCAAAACACGATTTCTCCTTCGTTAACCGTTAGATCATCGTGATTTTTGAACTGTAGATTCTTGGTACTTGTGTCTAGGATCTCACCGAAGGGATCTTCGATCTCAGCTCTAATGAAGAAATTATTCAACGTCGAAGTTCGTTGATTATGGTATTCGTTTTTGCCTTTTCACATAAAATCATGAACTAGGGTTTCACAAACCCTAGAACAATTCTAAGCAGAAAAGATGCTCCTTATTCGTTGTGCTTTTATGATATTCGATTTTCAAACCTAGGTTAGGGTTTCGATTTTCTAAATCGCTTTTAGGGTTTGTTATAAACCCTAGATCTGGTAACAAGTTCTATGATCTGGATACAACAATCGATTGTTGTTTGTTTGTTTTGCCTGAAAGTAGCAGCTATAGATGGATGGAAAAAGCGTTTGTTATTTGTTGATGTTAGACGCTATGATCGAAACCATACAGTAGGGTTCGTGCACAACATGTGATAGCAAGAAACAAAGATGTGTGTTCACACGATGCAGCGAATCAAGCAAAAAGTGTGATTGTGTTCACACGATGTGGTCCCAAGATATATATTACGTGTTGGAATCATAAAACAATTCGTATTGATGATAGAAAAGTCAATCGTGAGTTTTGTTTTGGTCTTAAGAATAATTCACGTGGGTCAATAGTCAAAGAATGAAGAAAAAGAAGTTGCTTCACGTATATTGTTGTTGTGTGTGAAAGTGATGTATTAAAAGAAAAGGACATGTGATTGGTTCGACATACAGATAAAAAAAATGTTTGTGTGAACTATGCTGCTAATAGGTACGATTCAAAGGTTGTTGCTGACTGAAACAAGAAAAGTGAATATGCGAAGTTATTCACATGTGGTCTGCTCAAGAAAAAGGTAACGAGATGTTGTTACTAGTTAATTCTTTTTGGTTAGAAAGCTTTTGTTGTGGTCCCAAGGATACAAAAGAAACAGATATAAGTGTAAAGTGTTTTGACACTGATATTTATATTTGGAGACGCTGACAAAGTTTTGGTTCGACGTTGACAAGAATAAGTTAAGCACTGTTGGGAAGTGTTGACACTTGTTGTCCGATATATTATTTCTCAAACGCTGACAAGTGTTGTCCGATGTTGGACAACACACAGTGGTAATATATTGGATAAAGGAGGATATTGGACAACAAAAGGAATAGCTGCTGTTTGGAAATTGATACGATTTTGGAACACAAAAAGAGGTATTTACACACGAAGGTACATGGAATCTCCATTTTTATACAGAATATCAAGTTGATATTTATGGCTCGAATATTTTTAAAAAGAGATTAATGATTTTAATGCGAGTTAGCAACAATTCGTTAGCAACAAGTATTCATCTTCATCAGATAATGAGGTATATGATGATGCATTTTGTAGTAAGGGTTGTCGGCTAAACACTAAAAAGCTTAACAAAGAAGTTTTAAAATTAACGGCAGATGTTTTTGATGAAAAATGCAAGTTATCTAATTATCAACTTGCTGTTACTCAAACTTGACTGTTGCTGAATATAAGAAAATGGAGTTTAACCTAAAAGATCAAATCAATGTTTTAACTCATGATCTAAATGCTAGTGTTGAGGTTAGGAACATCTTGGAGAGATCCAATGGTGTTTTACAAGCTAAGTTAGATGAGGCTATAAAAAACAAAGATAATGTAGATCTTAAAATTCAAAAATTTGATAAAGCTTCTCAAACCCTATAAATATGTGTTAGTGAACAAAGGGATTCTAGGGATGGGAGTGGGATTGGGATGAAAGAGTATGCTGGTGTTCTACCACCTGCTGGGAACTTTTATGGTGTCCTTAGAAAGGATCTGTCTTGGACTGGTATTCCAGAACTCCAAGAAGAGGAATTTATTCCTCCACCTAGAGTTCTCACTCAACTAGAGGAATACAAGCAGAAATTAACAGATTTAGACCAATGGAAGAAAGCCAACCCTACTTTGTTTGTTAAAGGTGGCATGCTTAGTGACAGCCCAAAATGAGTCTACACCCATAAAAGTGACTAATCCTACTACTGGCAAGACTGTTGACCTTGGCTTAAACGTTGATAGAAAACCTAGTATTAATTATGCAGAAATGTATAGAAAACCTAGGTCACCAAAAAGTCAAATTAGTGATAATGGGACAGGTTTCTTTTCATCTAGACCTAGAGTCATGTCTAGAAAAGCCTGTTATACTTGTAGAAGCTTTTCACATTTGGCTTATAAATGTGTCAATGCTTCACAGGTCAACGCTGATAGAAAGTCAACCATGGTCAAACCCAAACCTTTTGTCCAGCAAAGTCCACAAGTCATTAGACCAGCCTCATTCTTTACTAAAGGGTCTAATACTTATGGACAAAGGCCTTTTCAGAAGACCAATACGTGGTCTAACAAACAATGGGTTC
This sequence comes from Glebionis coronaria, assembly GCA_025667525.1. Taxonomy (NCBI): domain Eukaryota; kingdom Viridiplantae; phylum Streptophyta; class Magnoliopsida; order Asterales; family Asteraceae; genus Glebionis; species Glebionis coronaria. Next base: position 346,070,618 of record CM046877.1, read on the forward strand.
CTGTAGCAAACCCTAGGTTCAACGCTGATAAGGGTAATTTCAGCATTGACAAGAACAAATTAAACGCTGACAGGAATGTTTCCAACGCTGCTAGACCAAGTAATGCCAAATACTTGCAACCAAAGGGAAAGGGGTCTAAAGCTTCTTCTAGCTTATTTTGAAGACCTAAACAAGTTCAAAATCCTAATTCAGATGGGATTTCTATGACCTGTAACAGATTTCAGTATATTTCAAATGTCATAACTAAAGCAATTGGGGTTAACTGGGTGTTTAATCCAAAAAGGGATGAACAAGGGGTTGTCATAAGGACTAAGTCTGTTCTTGTTGAACAACCAAATGAATCCAAGTCTGCTCAGGCTTGGGTTCCCAAATAAAACTAATTTGTTTTCTTTATGTGCAGGGCATTCAAAAGCAGGTTAATGATTATGGCTATTGGGATAGTGGGTGCTCTAGGCACATGACAGGAAAGGAAGACTACTTGACAAACTTCACTCCCATTAAATATGATGAAAAGGTATACTTTGGAGGCGGATATGGAACTATCGCTGGCAAAGGAACTCTTATCACCAACAATTTGCGTTTTGATAACGTGTTTTTGGTAAAATAACTTGACTATAATCTGTTTAGTGTATCACAGATGTGTGATAACAAAAATAAGGTTCTTTTCACTGATATTGAATGCTTGGTGTTGAGCAAAGATTTTAAAATACCAGATCAGAAATTCATTGATTATAGAACACCTAGGTATAAGGACATTTATAATGTGAATCTTAATGGAATTAGGATGAATAATAATTTGTCATGTCTATATGCTAAGGCTTTAGTTGATGAGAGTAATCTTTGGCACAGAAGGTTAGGGCACATTAATTTTAAGAACATAAATAGACTTGTGAGACATGGCTTAGTTGATGGTTTGCCTAAAAAGGCTTTCCACAATGACCACTCTTGTGTTGCATGTCTTAAAGGCAAACAACACAAAGTCTCCTTTAAGTCTAAACCTGTGCATTCTAGTTCTAAACCACTTCACTTGCTGCATATGGACTTATTTGGTCCAACTAATATAGAAAGCTTAAATGGTAAATCCTACTGTTTTGTCATCACTAATGATTTTTCTAGATTTACTTGGACTTTCTTTTTATCTTTGAAAAGTGAAACTGCTGATATTTTGATTAACTTTATTACCCAGTTAGAGAAAAAGACTAGGAATGAGGTTAAGATACTTAGAAGTGATACTGGTGGTGAGTTTAGAAATAAGCTGTTAGATGACTTTTGTGCCAAGAAAGGGATTACTAGACAATTTAGTATAGCTAGAACCCCACAACAAAATGGGGTATCTGAGAGGAAGAATAGAACACTCATAGATGCAGCAAGGACTATGTTGGCTGATGCTCACTTCCCCATAGCTTTTTGGGCCGAGGCTGTGAATACAGCTTGTTATGTTCAGAATAGGGCATTAATCAACAAGATTCACAACAAGACACCTTATGAGCTATTTTGGGGTAGGAAACCTAATATTTGTTTTCTTAAACCCTTTGGCTGTTATGTAGTTGTTTTAGACACTAGTGATGCCTTGGAAAAGTTTAGTGTTAAAGGTGATGAAGGCTACTTTATGGGTTATTCTGTGCAAAGTAGAGGATATAGAGTTTACATTAAGAAAGAAAAACGTATACTTGAAAAAGGTACATGTTAGGTTTTTAGAAAGTAAACCTAGTGATCCTGAGAGTGGACCAAATTGGTTATTTGACTTGGAACCTCTATCGAGAACTTTGAATTATATGCATGTTAGGTCTAACAGATATAGATCCTGTAGCCTGTCAGGACCGGTGAATGACTTCTGTAATCACAAGTCAAATCACAAAGAGACTCTATACACAATATGAATGTAGAATATAAATATAAACAAGAGAAACAGAATAACTATGAAGACTTGATCCTTTCTAAGGATTTCTAATATTAATAAAGACTAGAACTATGTTTTGTGAATGAATGAATAACCCTTCTGCCTCAGGTTCCTTTTATACTACAAGGAAACCCTAATACAGCTTACAAGAAAACGTGTAACACTGATATGCATATCTTCTCCTAATATAACTCATGCATATCCTAACAGAATATTAGGTAAATAACAATGTTTGACTTTGACTAGGACCAGGAGCAGGACTTGCTCCTACTACGACTAGGACCAGGAGGAACTACATACCTCCTAGTCTACCTATTACATATAACTATTACAATGGTCCTAACAATCCTCCCCTAAACTTGAATTTGACCTGTTGAGTTCAAGTTTCCTGGAAAACGTGCAAATAAAGCCCGAGGATTGTAGCAGCAAAACAAACAGCAACATCAATAAGATAAGAATCAGAAGAACAGCTGCACGAACTACTAGAAGCTTCTCCAAAGCTTGGAACAAATCAGCATCGTGTTGAATCTTTACAGCAACATGAGCAGATTTGATGAGCCTTTACCAAGTAGCTGCTCGCTCTTGGGCTAGCTAGTCATTCTGGTGGAATAAGCATCACCCTGGGAGACTAGAACCCAGCCCAACTCTTAGAACGTGAATCAATGGTGAGTGGGGGTACCCTGATGATTTTAGGCAAACCATCACAGCCGTCAACGGATTTGATGCGTCTTTACCAGAAGCCGTACCCCTCTGGACTCGCCAACTCTTAGCAACAAAGCATCGGTGAGTTGAACACCCTATAGCTATAAGCAAGCTATTACAGCTGTCAACGGATTTGATAAGATCTTTACCAAGAGCCGTACCCCCTTGGATTAGCCACTTGTCAGTCCAATACTATGGCAAGTGAAAACCATCCAGTTTTAGGTAACCTGGCAACCATCAACGGATTTGATAATCGCACCAGGAGCCGTACCCTCAAGGTGAATCAACTTTTTCTTGTCGATGAGACATGGTAAGTTGAGAACCATTTGTTGTGTGGACCACGTCCAACACCAAGTGAAACCAAGGACCAGAACAAGCTCAAACCAGGAACCACAAGTCAAACCATCCAAGGGATATTATGTACAAGTATAAAAGCTAAACTGTGTTAAAGTATAAGCAGATATTATATAAAATGTATATATTTTTTTTTTTTTTTTTTTTTAAGATGTTTTTTTTTTTTTTTTTTCTTTTTTTTCTTTTTTTTTTTTTTTTTTTGTTTTTTTTAACTATAAAAAATCACCAAACACTATACACATTGGTGAAAAGAATCAAAATAAGAATAAAGTAAAAACACTTACAACCCAAACACCTTAGAGACCAGAAGCTGCCCTCTTATCCGCTAGCAGCCGTGCTTGAATACCCTCCACCAAAGACGTAGCCATACTCGACTCATTCCCTGTAGGAGCAGTAGAAATCTGCAAATGACTTGCCAGCATTGCTTCCATGGAAGAAATAGTCAAAGGATACACAACATCAGTCAACATAAACACCACAAGACCAGAACCTAACTCCAACACATGAACTCCACATCCAGCATAAAGCTTCCAGCGAACAATCTCCCATTGCATTTGATCCTTCCATACGCCCAAAGGAGTAGCGGATGGAGGAGGATCCAACATCAGTTTGAGATCAGCCCAAAGACGCATACCAGGCCAGGAAGACACCGCCATAGGATTAAACGGCATACTAGAATCCACAAGCCCAAACAAGGTCATAAGATCCATACGGTCAACCCATGATAACACACCCTGCAAACCCGTTACCAATCGCACAGTCCCATCACTCAAAGTGATCCGATGGGAGACACCACCAGGAAGTGTTGTAGACCGCTCAGCCGCATAACCCGCAATGCTACCATTGCCCAATGGTAAGTCAGAATCGCTATCCGAAGCTGCATCAATTAAGTTCTCATGATCACGCTTCTCAAAAGGAACTGATTTACCGCGGCGAACACGACGAGTAAGTTTCTGGCGAGTAGAACGTCGAGGCGTGGGAGCCGAAGGAGTGGATTCAACCTTCACCTGAACTTCATCAACAGCAGGAGAAGCAGTAGGAGTAGACTCAGGAACATGTCCACCCAAAGAACCACTCGGAGCTGCATCAGAAGTGGGAGTAGGTTGTGGTGCAGAAACTGGTGGTGATGAAGATGGCACATCAGATGGAGCAGTAGCAGGTATGGTGGAATCAACAAAAGTGCTTGCTGGAACAGGAGTGGTGGAAGTACCAGGTGTGGTGGGGGTAGCGTGAGTAGTGGTGGTTGTCACAAAGATAGTAGCAGCAGGACCAGTAGTAGACCCAATAGGCGCAACCAAGGGTGTAGAAGGACCAACAGAAACAGCACCAGAACCAGAAGAACTACCAGTGGAACCAGGAATGGGCAAGGATGAAGAAACAGTAGAAGTAGCAGGCATCGAAGCTGTCACACCACGAGGATGGTAAACAAATTTTTCCGGTATAGGTTGACTCGCACGCCTCACCATGTTCTCATAAAGTTTCTTGAGCTCATCAAAAGTCAAAGTCCGTACCCGTGCCCAAGACCAAGGAGCATTGAAATGAGCAGCAGATTGAAATTTGACATAACGTTGCATCTGCTGGCGCTGCTCAGCCTTAGAAAGAGGTCTGTTCCTACGCTGTTTCTTTAGTTCCTCAGCAAGAGTCAACTGATGCTTACGCATCATTACCATAGCCCGCGGAATGCAGTTGTGTTCATCAACATCATCACCCAACAAATCCTTAAACTGAGCATAATCCCGAGTAAGAACAGTTAACACTTGCATCCATTCCCCATCAGTCCAGTGCATAGCATCATGCTGAATTTGCGCACGCCTTCTTTCACGGAGCTCTTCCTCAGCAGCAATGTCCTCCGCATCAAGCTCAGCCTGAACCCTACGAGCAGCCTCTTCACCAAGTCTGTCTTCTTCAAGCTGGCGACGAGAGCGCTTGCGGGTTGGAGATGGAGGATCAGTCATTGGAGCTTTGCCCTTAGGATCATGTGAGGGATCAGCATGAGAACCAGCAGCAGCATCAGAAGCACCACCCATAGAAGGGGGAACAGTACTAGAACAAGGAGCATGGGAGGACATTGGAGGACCAGGCAGATCATCATAAACTTTATCAGCAAAGGCAGCCTTTGCCAGCAATGTCAAGCCATCCTCAACATTCTCCGAAGCCTCATCCTCAGACTCAGAAAGAACCACATGCTTCTTTCGACGACGCTGTTGATTCTCCAAGACCTTAATACGATCGGCCAGAGGAAGAACAAATTCCCGTGTGAGCTTCCGGTGTTGGTTCAAGTCAGCTTCCAAGCAAAGCATCCTCTCATGGTACCTGTGCATAAGATCAAGCAAAGATGTCAGAGTAGTAGGCTCCTCTGCCTGCCCACCAAGAGAACTTGGATCAGGGAAAGCATCACGGGAGCCCGAAGCAACATTGGGGTCAACGTGTGGAGTACTAGCAGCAAAGGGGATATCTGTCGAGTGTGGGGCAGGACTAGGAGGTGGAGTCTCCACAAATGGAGACCTTTGTGGAGCCGAGGAAGGACCAGCCTTGGGAGGGGATGGTTGTTCAACCACCACCTCCTCAACTAGCTCATCCTCTACCACAGGAGTGGCATTACCAGCAGGAGCCTCCTCCTCCTCCATGGGGTCATCATCTAAGACAACCAACTTAGGAGCCTCCTCCTCCTGACCGATGGGACCCTGAGCCAAACCCATCATGGCTTCAGTCAGGGGCCTCCAATCCCCACGAAACCCATTCATCATGTTATAATACACTTTCGTTGTTAGTTTAGAAGGTACATGCTCAGTCCTATCACGTGGAATGCAAACAAGCATTTCTTGAATAAACCTAGGGTACATAAGGAACTTTTTCCTAGAACCAGCAGTTGACAAATTACTAGCCATCCCCTCAAAGATATAATGCGAAAAGTTAAACACTCTGCCCTGGGCTAAACATATAAGACCAGTAGCCAAAGGAGTAGGGAACGCATCCCAACTCCCCGACTTGGGACTCAAACAATGTATTAAATAGTGAACCAGAAGCTTCCACTGAGGGGAAAACCTATTCTTTTGGAAGTTAAACTTCCCCCCATGTTCATAACCTATGGCAGCCATACCCTCTAAAACTTCCGAATTTGGAAGTGATACAACACCCCCCTCATCTTGAAAATGAAGAGAAGAGCGAATAGATTCTTCAGTGACCACATAAGCACGTCCATCTATGGTAGCATGGATTGCCCGTGGACGTCCAGCCACATTTACCAGTTCAGCAGACGCCCAAAATTGACGTACCACAGTATCATATATGGTAGGACAAACAGTAAATGCATACCTTAAGTTAGAAGCTTCAATAAACTCCAAGATATCAGCAAAATGTTCACTATTAGGACCATCCCCCAGATAAGCAACACGATTATGAGCAGGTTGATAAGCAAGAGCAGCCATGGATCTTGATGAGTGGATTGAAGAAGGATTTAGATTGGAATGAGAGGAGTAGAAGCGGTTTGTGTGTGTGTTTTAATTGTAATGAGTGTATGTTGACCATATAAGAAGAAAATAGTAACTGTTCATTGACCCCTATTAATGGGGGGTTGCCCTTTCAAATTATGCCATAATTGCATACTAACCACTTGCCCTTTTTAACATAATAACTTACCCCCAATTGATTTGATGAATTCAAACTTGTAAATATCAGTATTGGAAGCGTTGACCAAAAGTCAAAGTGCACAAAAGTCGGACCAGGAGCAAAACGTGATTAATAAAGGACAAAAGGAATGAACAGTAGCCAGACCAGTACCAGCACCCATATCCAAACACTACTATACTGGGAAGGATTTGAGACCACCAGAAGGCATCCAATCATAACTAGAAGCTGACCAAATAGGACCAGAAGCCAGTCATGTAAGGCCATATCCATCAGAAGAGAGCAAAAATCCTTCATCAGAAACACCACACACCACCAGAACCAAGAAAGGATGTTGTTAAATACTACGAATACGTTAAACTAACCTAATATGTACACAAAGCCTCCCCTTAGGCTTTGCCTCCCCTCAATCCTAGACTTCAAGGATTGACCATCCCAATATGAACCACCAAGTGGTTAAACCGAGGACCATCAAAAGCTTTAGTCAACAGATCAGCAACATTGTAATCAAACTTCCCCAAATAGTCACTAGTATTCAGAATGGTGACTGGACATCCAAACGGCTTCAAATGAGCAATATTGGGAACTTTGCCCGTGAGCAGCTCATAAGGTGTTTTCTTGTGTGGATTGGTAATAGACACCCTATTCAAAACATAACTGGCCGTATTAACAGCTTCTGTCCAGAACATGGTCGGAAGCTTGGAATCGGCAAGCATAGTCCTTGCTGCTTCTATTAGTGTCCGGTTCTTTCTTTCTGCCACACCATTCTGTTGAGGAGTCCGAGCAGCACTGTAATCTCTTTTGATGCCCTTAGTATTGCAAAGTGTGATGAGGTCTCTATTTTTAAACTCGGTTCCACTGTCGCATCGAATACCTTTAACTTTCTTGGACAACTGATTCTCTATTAATGTAAGAAAATCTCGAAGAATTGAGTAGGTCTCACTTTTGGTAGCCATGAAGAACACCCACGCAAACCTGCTATAACCATCAGTCACCACCAAACAGAATTGCTTGTGGTCTATGCTTCTGATGGAAGTAGGACCAAATAAGTCCATATGTAGAAGCTGCAATGGTTCAGTAATGAGACTTAAAGCAGTAATGGCCTTGAAGGATGCTTTATGTTGTTTGCCTTTGCTGCAGGCAACACAATTTATGTCATTTCTAAACGTCTTGGGAGGTAAACCAGAGACCAGATTCAAATTGGCAAGCTTGTGAATGGTCTTGAAGTTCACATGTCCCATCCTTCGGTGCCATTTTGTGGCTTCATCTTCCGAGGCTTTTGCAACCAGACATGCTAGTTGACCAGTAGGGTTGACTTCATTCAACTTGATGCTATAGAGATTGTGTCTTCTAGGGATTCTGAGTAAAACTTGTGAGTCATCCGGAAGCTTAAAATCTTTGGAGAGTACAAGTGCATAAGTATCGGTGAAGAGAACAAACTGCTTCTTGTCACAGATCTGAGAGACCGATATCAAGTTGAAGTGCTGAGGTGCTTCCACATAGTAGACCTGCTCAAAATTGAGATTTGGAGTCTTTATCGTTCCCTTGCCAGTGATTCTGCCTTCACCTCCACCAAAGTAGACCTTGCCCCCATAAAATGGTACAAAGTTAGAGAGAAGGCCTTTATTGCCAGTCATGCTCCTGGAGCAGCCACTATCAACAATGCCTAGACTAGGATCCTGGTATGGAGTAACCTACAACAACAATATAATCACAATGCACAAGTTAGTGTCTTAAGGGGACCCAAACCTTTTCAGGTTTGAGCCTGCCTTGTGGATCATTAGTAGAATGCCAAGAAGATTGATGAGATCCACTATTGTTCCTTGGTTGCCTATTCATCATAAGGGTATTAGTATTTGACCAGGAACAACCTGCTGAGGGCTTAACAGCAGTTCCCAAATTTCCCAAACCAAAATACGTGTGGTCAAAATGATGCGCATAGTTTGGATTATAATTTGGAAAATAATTACTAGTTGTCTGGTATCCATTTTCTCTCCAATAATCAGACATGTAAGGAGAGGATACTCTAGAAGTATGAAACATTGGAGCACAAGGATTAAGTCTTCTAGTAGTATATGGAGCAGCTCCTGGTGATCCAGGAGCAAGTAAAGCATAATTAACAGATGCATGTGTGTCATAATAATCACAATCTTTAATTAAATGAAAGGGACTGCCACAAACAAAACATGTTTTGAAAGACCTTTTATTAGAATGAGACTGTTTCATACTGCCTACTTTATTACACACAGTTCTAGAAAAAACATTCTTCCTAGGACTCAATAAACACGGACCAGACACACTTGACTTGACAGCGATTTTTTCTTCACACTTCCTAGCACTAGTAGCAGCATGTTCATCCGACTTGGAACTCGTAGGTCTTGACTCTTCACTTGAACCATTAGATGCAGAGTCGCCGGCTTTGTCACTGAAAGTACATGAGACAAAGTCGTTAGAATTAGTAGAACTTGTTGGGGACTCAAGCATCTGTGATCCACCCGAGTCATTATTCCATGAGGTAGGCATGAAAGTTCCAGTAAGAGGAGGAGGAACAGCATGCATTTCTGCTGCTGGTTTAAACCTATTGTAGCTAGGTTTTCCCTCATCCTCTTTGTCGGCATCAAAGACGCTTGAGAAAGATAAATCAAATACATCTTCAGAATCAATATATTTTTCAAATCCTAAGCCTCTTTTAGTTCTGCCAGACATGCTACTATCAATTAATTTTGAAAGATTTTTAGGTGCCTTTTGCCATTTGTCAAATCTTAACATTGTAGCATCTAATTTAGCTTGCATCTCCTCTTTTTCTTTGATACTAGCATCTCTTTCAGTTTCTGTATATTTAAGCATATTTGTAGTGTTTTCTAAATCAATGCTTAGTATCCGGATTTTATCCTCATATGCACGTTGTGTATCTTGTAACCACTTCTTTTGTTGTTCCAATGTGTTTAATGAAGCTTTATAGGCTTGTACCTCTAAGTAATACTTATCATTTTGTTCATTTACTTCATTAAATTGGGACAACAGTTCTGTGTATTTATCATGACAACCAAGGGGACAATGTTGTACCTGAGGTGAGATGCCCATAAGAGCAAACTCTTCTGCTTCTTCTGCATCAGAGAGGTTTCCAGCAATCATTGCCAACACATCCGTCGTTGATTCCGCTGATTCCAGAGTAGAAGCCTGATGATCATTCCAGTTGACCATGGAGTCAATAGATACCAATGCTCTCTTGTCATCTTTAACCTCCTGAACTTTGAAAGCGGAGTACCTGCTCTTCTCCTGATCATTCTTGCTAGGGCACTCTCGAGCAAAGTGACCCTGTTGCTGACAGTTATAGCACCGAACCTTGCTTCTATCGAATCTCGCTGGCTCCCGAGGGTTGTAATTAAACTTCCTTCCTGCTTTCTTCTCAAACTTGTGAACCCTCAGAGTAAGCATGGCCATCTGCCATTTAAGATCTATCTCATCCAGATCCAGCTTATCGATTTGTTTGAAGTCATCAAACGCAAGTTGTTGTTCATCAGTAACATCAGCAACAAAAGAATGAAGAATAGCTTCTACCATACTACCAGACTTGGCAGGGGGATCAGAAGCAGAAGACATGGGACTAGATGCATATGACATGGGACTCGTATGCTGAATAGTATGCTGGATAGTATGCTGGGGAGACACATTATTGCTCTGGCTACTTGCATATGCCATGGGACTAGACGCCATAGAGCTCACAAAGGCTGAATTAGCAGGAGTGGGAAAAGAGTCACTCGGATATCCTCTCACATGAGGTTCGAATGTTCTGAGCCTATGAAACAAATCATCAAAACTGAGATAATCAAGCCCACCTTTGGCTTTAAGAGAGATTACCACCTGGTTCCAAGAGTAGGGTAAGGCTTTAAGAAACCTTGCATTAACATCACCATCCTCAGGCTTGGACCGAAGTTGATTCAACTGGCTCAATATTTTCTGGAACCTATCATACCCTTGATTCAGGCCTTCAGTTTCTGAGATTTTGAACTCTGTGAATTCATCTCTCAGCATGGACCTTCGCATTTTCTTTGACTCCTCATTTCTGCCAAACCTTGCTTTTATGCCGTTCCAGATTTCTCTGGCATCATCCAAATGGTAGAAGTCACCCATGTGATCTTCAGGAAGAGATTGAAGCAAAATTGTTTTTGCTTTTACCTCCTTCTGAATAGCGATAATTTCCTCATGAGATTTAGGGTCAAGAAGAGTAATATTACCGTTCTTGTCTCGTCCAGTAAGCTTTCTGCTGTTTCCATTAAGAATGATCTTCCAAAGATCTTGATCAGTGTTGGTGATCCACCATTCCATCTTCATTGCCCAGTTGTCATATTCACCTTTCTTCAGAAGAGGGAATTTTCCATTCGTGTTGGAAACCGTAGCCAGGATCTGCTGAGGTTGCACAATTTTAGGAGTGCCTTCTTCTCCTGTTTGAGTAGAAGTTGAGGCAGACATGATAAACAGATTGTTAAAAATAAGAGAACTTGATTCTTGTTGTATAGAGACCCTCCCAGGCTCTGATACCACTTGTTAGGTCTAACAGATATAGATCTTGTAGCCTGTCAGGACCGGTGAATGACTTCTGTAATCACAAGTCAAATCACAAAGAGACTCTATACACAATATGAATGTAGAATATAAATATAAACAAGAGAAACAGAATAACTATGAAGACTTGATCCTTTCTAAGGATTTCTAATATTAATAAAGACTAGAACTATGTTTTGTGAATGAATGAATAACCCTTCTGCCTCAGGTTCCTTTTATACTACAAGGAAACCCTAATACAGCTTACAAGAAAACGTGTAACACTGATATGCATATCTTCTCCTAATATAACTCATGCATATCCTAACAGAATATTAAGTAAATAACAATGTTTGACTTTGACTAGGACCAGGAGCAGGACTTGCTCCTACTACGACTAGGACCAGGAGGAACTACATACCTCCTAGTCTACCTATTACATATAACTATTACAATGGTCCTAACAATGCATGTTACTAATCCAGACATTGTGAAGGTAACTTCAAATGTTATGGAAGAACCAGTTATTGAAATTTCAGGTAAACAGGTTGATAAGGAGGTTAGATCACAAGCAGACAAATCAGCACCCATACTTGAGTATGTTACCATTCCTATATGGACAGATGCATTTGATGCTGCTGCTGCTACTACTAGAAAGGAAAAAGGTGATCCACAAGTATCACCAGTTGAAAACATGCATGATTCTTCAGGCGCTGACAAAGGAAAATCTAGCGCTGACAAGACAAATTCAGGCGTTGATGGCTCAAACGTTGACAACCCTAATTCAGGCGTTGACAAATCTTTTGACCATTTATTCTCTTCTAGTGTTTTTGAACAAGGTGAACTTCAAACTGAAATGGAGAGGTTCATTCAGATAATGATGGAAGAGCATTTGAAGAAGATATTGGCAATTTGGAGACTGAAATTGATGATAACACAATCATTGAAGGAGGAGTACTTACATCTACCATGAAGAATCATCCTTCTTCTTTAATCATAGGTGATGTGATGACTCCTGTGCAAACTAGAAGGTCTCATCAGAATCATGGAGGATTTATTGCCAATATTCACAAGAAGGTTGATACCCCTCTTGTTCAAGCATGTTTGTTTGCCTGTTTTCTGTCACAACAGGAACCCAAGAAGATTTTTGATGCTCTCAAAGAACCAAGTTGGGTGGAAGCAATGCAAGATGAGCTTCACCAATTTGCTATTCAGGATGTTTGGGAGTTAGTTGATTGTCCCAGACATGTCAGACCTATTGGGACACGATGGGTTCTTAGAAACAAAAAGGATGAGAGAGGAATTATGGTCAGAAACAAGGCACGTTTAGTTGCTCAAGGATATACACAAGAGGAAGGGATGGACTATGAGGAGGTCTTTGCACCTGTTGCAAGGATTGAAGCAATAAGGATTTTTCTAGCCTATGCTTCCTGCATGGGATTTACAGTCTATCAAATGGATGTGAAGAGTTCTTTTCTTTATGGCACAATTGTAGAGGAGGTTTATGTAATGCAGCCTCCTGGTTTTGAACATTCATAACATCCAGAAAAGGTGTATAGAGTGAAGAAAGCTATGTATGGACTTCATCAAGCCCCAAGAGCATGGTATGGCACATTGTCCACCTATCTGGTGGAAAATGGATTCAAAAAGGGCACCATAGATCAGACTTTGTTTACAAAGAAGACTGGTAAGGATTTCTTGCTTGTACAGGTCTATGTGGATGATATCATCTTTGGCTCTTCTAGTCCAAAGATGAGTGAAGATTTTTCCAAACTCATGACAGACAAGTTCAAGATGAGTGCAATGGGGGAGATGAACTTCTTTCTAGGGTTACAAGTTCAGCTGAAAGAAGATGGTATCTTCATCTCTCAAGACAAATATGTAGCAGAAATCTTGAAGAAGTTTGGCTTTTCTCCACATGAGAAACGGGCTAGCACACCCATGGATAGGGAACACCCTTGGGGAAAGGTTGGAGATGGAAAAGAGGTGGATGTCAGGCATTATAGGTCAATGATTGGATCATTGATGTATCTCACAACTTCAAGACCTGACATTATGTTTGCTGTGTGTGCATATGCACGCCATCAAGTGACTCCCAAAGAGTTTCATCTTCATTGTGTCAAGAGGATTTTTAGGTATCTTAGGTGTTATCCCACCTTAGGATTATGGTATCCAAAAGATTCTCCATTGGAGCTTATTGCATATTCAGACAGTGATTATGGGGGTGACAAGTTTGATAGAAAATCCACAACTGGTGGATGCCAATTTCTTGGGAGTAGGTTGATATCTTGACAATGCAAGAAACAAACTGTGGTGGCCAATTCTACAAGTGAAGCAGAATATGTATCTGTGCTGCTTGTTGTGGACAAGTCTTATGGATTCAGAACCAGTTGGTGGATTATGGGTATAATTTTATGCATACCAAGATTTTTGTAGACAATAACAGTACTTGATGCATTATTAAAAATCTTGTACATCACTCTAAAACAAAACACATAGAAATTAGACATCATTTTATAAGAGATTGTTTTGAAAAAGGTTTAATACAACCAGATAGGATTGACACAGAGGAAAATGTGGCTGATTTATTAACTAAACCTTTTGATACTGGGAGATTTCAATACTTGGTAACAAGTATTGGAATGATCAATCTTACTTAATATGTGTTTTGGGGACTTATTGTATAAGCATGTACAGGATATGCATTGTTATTGGTCTTTGTACAAAATTAGATTTTCCACTTTATTTGTCTAACGCTGACAAAGGTTATTTTAACGCTGACAAGTGTTAAATTGACGTTGTCAGCAACGTGTTAGTTTTGTGGTTTTTGATCTAATTATGCTGGCATTGTTAGCATTGTACAAATGGATACAAAGTTGCTTATGGATTCTTGGAGCATTATTGGAGCATGATCAAGTTTGTGGATGATGGTTGGAATAGTTATATTCCTATCTTGACATAAATTTTTATTGCATGCATTTTATTTGGCAACTTATGTATCATAGTTTAAGGGGAGGTTTAGGAACCCTTTAGGACTTTTTGGGTATTCATATAATACTCTTATCACAATTTTAGATTGTGTCCACTGGTGAGTATGAATTAGTTTATTAACTCATGAGGCACTGTAGCATGCAAGGTTGATATACTATGCACGCTGCCAAGACTCTTTGGCCTAGAATTGGATGTCGTCTGTTGGGAGACTTGGGTATGATTTGTATTGGGATTACCTGGGAAGTTACAAAGGATTTTATGAGATAACTTCGATGTTAAGAACTTTGGTTAGCAAGGGACACTTGAGGACTGTTATGTCTATCTTGCTTAAGCAAGTGTGCATGATTGGACAGTGCTTGCCACCCTATGGTAATTTTCAGTTTATAGGTTATCTTCACTAGGCTAAATCACTTTGTTAAGGTCCTTTTTCATTTTTATTATTTTTATTTTTGGACGTTGACAGATTTATTTCCAAACGTTGTTAGGACCAATTTTGACGTTGACATGGCATTTTCCAAACGTTGACAAGAATATAGCCGTTGGGCGTTGATAGGTTATTTTTGACCGTTGACAACCATTGGGTCCTACCCAATTGTTATTTTTGACAAAAATTTGGGCCGTAATTTTAGGAGTTGGTAACTTTTTATTAATGCACAAGATAAGTTATAACTTGTCAAGATTTTCATCATTATATTTTGAAATATAACTGCCTCATTTTTTACCGATCACATGTGCTTACCTCTCCTATATATTTGGCTCATTATTTTGAAACAGGGTAACTGCTTATTCTTGTCTAACTAATTTTCACACATATTCATCTTTCATAACATATATCACAACTTTCTACATCAATGGCGCCTAAGTTTTAACCGAATGATTTGGTATTGGGGTTCAGAAGTCAGCATAATATGGTTGCCTATTTGGAGGCTGACAACACTCTGTTTCCTCAATATACTCAGATGGTGGAGTATTTAAATGCATCCCCCTTAAGGTATGCACTTTCTCATGCTCCTCTTATCCCTGTCACTCATATTAAGCAGTTTTGGAATACTATTACTTCCTCAACCATTAATAATGTGACTACATTGACTGCTACAGTCCATGGGCGTTCATGCGTGGTTACTGAAGCCTTGGTTCGCCAGGCTTTGCATCTTAATGATGCAGATGGTATAACCACCCTACCCATTGGTGAGCTAGAACAAGGACTTCAAGCTTTGGGTTATCCTTTCCCTGAAGAGGGCACTTTAAATAAATATTCTAAACAGGAATTTCCCCCAGCTTGGAAGTACTTAATACATGTCATACTTTTCAATGTTTGAGTCCCAAATGTACTGCACACAATGAAATTAACAGGTCTATTGGTAGTGCCATTGTGTGTATTGCTACTGGGCAAAAATATAATTTTTCTACAATGATTTTTGATGGCATGTGTAAAAACAAGGGTAGCAAGATGACTCTTGCTTACCCAAGATTTTCGCAAATGGTTTTTGATGAACAAATCTATTGCACCAGGGATCATGATGATTTTTATACGATCCCTGTGCAAAAGAAAGCAATTTTTAGAAAGATGAATTCACCCCCACACAGAGACTTACCCCTCACCCAAGCCATGCTTGCTGTTATTGCAGCAACACAACCACAACTAGACCCATTGCCTGAACCATCACCATCACCCCAGCATATGGAAATTGATTAAGATCCCTTCAACGCTGCCATTAAATGTTGGGGTTGACACTTCAAATCCAAACGCTGACACACTTTTACAACAAACCCACACACCCCTTAACCTACAAACTGAAACCCAATCTACATCATCCTCTTCACTCCCAGACTTTAGGATGGAAAAACACCAAAGGACCATTAGAGTGTTCTCCTCTAGTGGTCCTAGCCATGTTGCAGAGAGAACCACCACCACAAGTGTGGTTGGTGACATGGGTAGGGCTAGGACTATTGGTACTAGCTTAGATGCAGGCCAAGCCAGTCCTAACATAATTAAGACCTCATCCATGCCCCATGACTCTACTTTGGGAGGTCAAATTCCCATTCTAGAGGACGGCAGATCGGAACCCTATACATTGTTAGAATTGACAGCTGTCTGCAGTAGCTTGCAAAAGCAAAATGCAGACCTTGTACATACTGTCTCTACACAAGGCCTTGAACTCAAGCAATTGAGGGAGAGGATTATTATTTTAGAAGGTGCTAACCCTAGGCGTGGAGTGGAGGATTCTTCCAAAGGGGAGGATGAGCAGATACATGTGAGTGACAAAGGCTCACATGAAGGATAATCTTTGGGTATAGCTGAAGCTCTAATAGATTTGAAGAGGCAACCAGGTTTTGATGTTTCATTGGTTACCCCTACAAATTTGAATTTATCTTTTACTGAGATGATGGAGCAGTTCACAAGAAGCGCTGACAAGAGTAGATTGAGCGTTGACAAGCAGATTTTTGACGCTGACAAGCCAAGCGCTGATAGGAGTAAGTTAGGCGTTGACACACAGGTTTTGGACGTTGATAGACCTGCAGGTATGGTTGATGTATCCCAGTCATCAGCTATCATCAAAGATGTGTCTACACAGGTACCATCATCATCTTTACCCACCATTGACATTTTAGATAAAGGTAAAGGGATTATGGTAGAAACTATAGTTCCCAAGGATGCAGCCCAAGTAAAATTTGATTCCATGTTGGCTGCACAACTTGAGAAAGAAGATAGGATGAAGGAGAATGCTATTGAGAGTAAGGAAAGCAGTGGTGATGAGAGCACAGATTCAAGTGTCATGATTATTGAAGAACCAGAAAGGCTTGAATATGGTGATGAGTTGGCAAGGGAAAAGCTTGCACAGCTGAAGAATCAGGTAGATTATGAGATGCCTGAATTTGCTCAGATGTACTTTGCTTGCGAAATAAAGTAATGGAAAATCCAGACATGACTTTATCAGATCAAATTTGGGGTTTGGAGATTTTACTAAGAGTTCAAAGAGATTACAAGGTGATTCTGAAATATAAAGCTAGCAAAGTTCTTGAAAGGACCAAGACAGAAAGAAGGGAGCTCTATTACATGTTGTTAAGATGTCATCAAACAGGTTGGACTTTCAGAAAGTTGCAGGGATTGTCCTTTGATGAATTGGAGTATAAGGCTTATCCTATATGGGCAAGTGTGCAAGAGCAGAACACTATTAGACTCCTTTCAGAAGAAAGAAATAAAGAACTTTCAAAAGAAATGGAGATCCAAAAGGCTTTGGTTACACCAAGACCATTGAAGAAGGGAGTTCCTCTTGAGTTTCCAGAAAATTTGGATAGAGTGAATCCTAGTGAAGCTATTATTAGAAAGAGTGTTAAGCTCTCATCCGTGGAAGCTTCACAAATGGGATAGAAGTGTTACCTCATGATTCCAGAAACCCTATAGTTAGCTATGAGGAAGATGCAAGTGGGTTTTGGATGATTGGAAAATATGGGAAGAAGGTACATACTTTCACTACTCTTATGTCTTTGTTTGTAAGCCTGGATAGGGAAGACTTGGCAGACCTTTGGAGGTTGATGCAGGCCAAGTATGAGACTGAAGCACCTACTTCAGTCAATGGAATAAAGATTTGGTCAACATTCAAGAGGATGTGTGCACCAGATGAAGAAGATCTAGTTTGGAAGGATCTTGATGATATCAGTGGACTTCAATGGCGTTTATATTCAGCAGCTGGTGTGTATCATTTTAGTACTACAAAGTTTTCTGAATATCTTCTTGTGGATGCTGAGTATCCTATGTCCAAAGAAGTTTTGAAGAAAATGATGACAACACAGCTGGAGATAGACTACTCAAGTGACGTGGCCAAATATTTGATTAGATATATTTATTTCCAATTTAATGCAATTTGTAAGAATCCTCCTAGTTGTTAGTTTTTATTCAGAAACCTGATTACTAGAGTAGATATCAAGTTTAGGGGAGGATTGTTGGGAATAAAATGTAGTCAAGACACTTGGACGCTGACAAGAGCAATTTGGACGTTGATAGGAAGAAATCAAGCGTTGACAGGACAAGCGTTGACAGGAAGAAGTCAAGCGTTGATAAGAAGAAGTCAAGCACTGATAGAAGACTTAGTATACACGTTTTATATTTCTAGTATGTTTCTAGTAAAGATATGTTCGACAATGTATTCCTTATGTTTATCTTTACCTAAAATAGTTGATACGTAGACTCTTGTACAAGGCTCCTTAATCTATAAAAGGAGGACTTTAAGTTTTAGTTCAATATATGTTTTACACTTTCATTGTACGCAAGTTCGATTAATCAATCAAAGTGAAAGTTTGGTTATCTTGTTTGTGTGTTCTTGTTTAAGTATTAATTCCGCATAATACTTGAATTGTTACATATACAACAAAGTTTCTCTATGTGTTTAACTTGATTTAATCTCGTTTACACAAGCTAAATCGATCTAAGTTTGGGATCAACACACCAAAGGGCTGTCGGAAATAGGGTAAATCATTCCCGCGTCAAGGAGTTTAAGGACTTCCTTTTTGATGACGTCGTGAATTTTGGGGTTCACCCTCCTTTGGCATTGGATTGCGGGTTTGTAGTCCTCCTCCATTAAGATTTTGTGGGTACAAAATTTGGGATCGATCCCCTTAATGTTGGAAATTCCACGCAATTGCCCCTTTGTGATCCTTTAGAACATCGACAAGTGCGGTTTTTTATCATTCGAAAGATCTTTCGCAATAATAACCGGCAACTTGTCGTCTTACTCCAAAAATACATATTCAAGGTGAGGAGGTAAATCTTTCAACTCGAGGATAGGTGGTTCCTCAATTGAAGATTTGGGCTCGATACTCATAACCTCCTCGGGTGGAGGAAATGGGAAATCGTTAAGAAAATCCTTGATAATCGAGAAGTCCTCATCGTTGTCGAGGTCTTCGTCACAAGTACGTGGAACATCAAATTCTTCCAACGTAAAACCACCACCTTCAAATGGAGTGAAGGATGGAGTCGAATTATCAAGAATGGGATCAAGCATAGTGGGATTGCCACTATTTTCATCGTCACCAAAACCTAAAACTTCTTGTGAAAATTCCTCGCAAACAACGTCGATCATATCAACGAGGTTTTTGGTTGCGACGGAATAAACATGAGAAATTGGAGAATTTTGAGTTGCGTTTATAGCAAGTTCCTCGTCGTTGAAACGTAAGGTGATCTTTCTAGCATGTACATCAATCAATGACATAGACGTATCTAAAAATGAACGACCTAAAATAAGAGGAACTTGAGGATCCGTGGGAATATCGACAACCATAAAGTCTACCGGATAATAGAACTTTCCCACTTTCACAAAAACGTCTTCGGCCAATCCACATGCGGGAATAGTGGAATGATCGGCCAATTCGATAGACATTAGTGAAGGAGTAAGATTAGGAAGATTGAGAGACTAGAAGATTGCAAGTGGCATCCAGTTGATACTAGCACCAAGGTCGGCCAAGGCATAACATTCTTCCATATCTTGGATTACACATGGAATCAAGAATTTACCGGGATCACCGACTTTTTTAGGTATGCGGTTAAGATAAACCGAGGAACAACTAGACAATTGTTGCAATTTCTCCTTTTTTTAACATACTCTTGAAGTTGGTGGCAAATCGAGGCATCATGACCAAAGCATCGGCAAAACTCACATTAAAATGCACGTCACGAAACATTTTCATAAAAAGCTTAAATTGGTAATTGTCGCGCTCTTGACGTTTCTCCTTTCTAAGTCTCGATGGATAGGGCAAGGGAGGTGTGGGTTGAGGCATAGGCATAGCCTTTGGATTCTCGGGTTCCAATGATGGTAATGGGTCAACCGTAGGTGTGGCATGAGCGATACTTCGTGGGATTGGGACATGCTCCTTTTCGACCACCACCTGAGGCTCTTCCTCAATTTCCTCCACCGTTGGAGTAATTGGTTGAGGAGTCGTTTCCTTAAGTGTCTTACCACTTCGTGTGGTAATCACTTTCATCTCTCTCTTAGGGTTCGATATGGTATTGCTAGGAAGACTACTCGAAGACGGTTTACAAATTATAGCCTCAAACATGGATGAAATTTTATCCTCAAACATAGATTGCCTCTTATCGGCCTTAAGCATCTCTTGTTTTATTTCATGTTGCCCTTGTTCCATTTTTTGTTGGTTTTGTTGTAAGCTAGTTACATTTCCCTCCATTTTGTTTGTATGGATCTTAAGCTCATTTGCTAACTCATTTTTCAACTCCTTTTTCAAGTCATTCTTAAACTCGGATCTTAGGCTAATGATATCCCTTTGAATATTATCAAACCTAGCATCGTTTCCATTTGTGTATTCAACAAATTCATTTGGAAGATCTTTCAAAGTTTGCAAACTCTTGTTGTTGTTTTGAAAATCATTGTTTTGATTTTTGTTTGAAACTTGATTGTTATTAGCCCCTTGATTCCCATAGTTGTTCCCTTTGTAATTGTTTTTGAAACCAACTTGATTGTTTCGATAGTTGTTGTTAGCATTTTGATTGGGAGCAAAACCCGGTGGAGTCATTTGATTAGAGCGGGTAACTTGACCGTTTTGGTTGTAAGTTCCCGTGGCCGCGTAGGCACTCGAAGTGTTACCACCGTTCGTAATGCACTCGTAGAAATCATGACCTCCACCACAATACATGCAAGATACCTCAACCGCTTTAGCCGTAGTGGGAGCACTTTGTTCACCAACTTTGAATTCAATTAAAAGACCTTTAAGCTTATCAAAGATTTTCTTTTCCAACATCGCCTCAATTTGGCAAGCATCGATGGTATTGGACAATGAAGGTGAAGCCGAAGACGAAGCCTTACGAACACTCGATGTGTTGTGAGGACTATACACCTTAGATCTATTATCAATAATCAACAAAGCTTCCTCAACCGTTTTACACAAAAAATTACCACCACGACGGCATTAAGATAATCTCTCTCATGATCATTCAAACCATTGTAAAACGTGTCAATTTGATGCAAGTCGGAAAAACCGTGATGAGGACATTCATGTAACATTTCCTTAAACCGATTCCAAGCCGTAGAAAAACTCTCATTAAATTCTTGTGAAAATTTCGAAATCTCGTTTTTCAAATACGTAGTCTTAGAGGGCGGGAAAAATTGGTTCACAAACTTTGAAACGAGATCCTTCCACGTCAATATAGAATTGGGTGGCTCTTTCTATAACCAAATTTCAGCGGGCCCCGCTAAGGAATACGGAAAAAGCATCATCTTAATCGAGTCATTAGCAACATCCTTAAACTTGCAAGTGGCGGTAAGACGATTGAATTGGCGGATATGGTTGTGCGGGTTGTCCTTTTCATCACCACAGAATTTGTTGTTTTGGATCATTGACAACAAACCCATTTTCACTTCAAAATTCTCCGCAAGGATGGCGGGAATCACAATAGCCTCTCCATAACCCTCGGTGGGTGCTTGAAGTAACTCCATCATAGTTCGATTCGCCATGGTTGGTTCCTCTTCTACGATAGGTTCGTCAATAGGAGACTCCTCACTAGAAAGGTTAGGTGTGGTCTCCTTTTGGTTTTTTCGTTTACGTGCATGTCTTGCTTGATTACGAGTAAGCATAAACGTCACGTACAACGTGGGGATGAGCAAAGAAGATTCTTTTTGGTGTTTTTAATTTTTCCAATTTTTTGTGGTTTTTGATTGTTTTTACTTTTTTTTGGATTTTGGTGATTGTATTAAGTAGACAAAAATCTACAAATCTCTCCCTTAATCAAATCTCTTGATTAAAAAAGCCTCAAGGAATGAAAACGATCACGTGAAGTGAACGCCTTCGATGACTTTAGAACGTTGGTGGAACACCAAAACGTTCAAGAGGGTTTAATCAAATGAAACCAAGAAAATATATATATGATACTTAGATAATACTTTGGTTGGCAAACCCTCGATTAGCCCTTTTTTATCTAAACACGCACAAGCAAGCGGGGAAACGAGGCGGCGCGAAGCACTTAAGAGCCTTTTTCCTTAGGGTATATTTTATAATACCCGCCTTATACCCACCTTATAGTTTGTGTTTGTCAAAATTAAGCTTCACGAAAGTAATTATCTATTTTGCCTTTTTTCTTTGTTTTAGATCCGAATACAATGATTGAGTAATGACCTCCCAATCAAGGTTGTGTTTTCACACTTTTGGAGTACTTGTGAATTTATTGTTCTGCGTATACAATATAGTAATATTCACACAAAAAACGAAAAATCGATAATACGTATTAGTAGAGTGCTACTAATACAAATAGATATTATGGCTAATATAAAAACAACAATTGTTCAAATCAAAACACAACACGCCTCCCCGACAGTGGCGCCAAAATGATAGTAGTATTTTTACTACCCTTTAGGAAAAGAGCGTAAAAGTGGCAAGTATTAACAAGTGATTTAGGAAAACCACAAGTAAATGACCCAAAGTGGGGATCGTTCTCAAGGAGGCTTATATGTTGTGTAAGAAATGATTAATGATTGTGATTATGATTTATGAAGAAAGAAAAATAGAAAAGAGATTAGAAAGGAATGACGGTTACGATTATGAATTAAACTAAGACGAAGTCGTGCACGTAAAACCATAAAAAGTCACTAAATTTAAAAATTACCCTAAAAATTCCTAGAAAAATGTAATAAATCCTAAAAAATGTAATTAGAGTTTACAAAAAATCAAAAATCACTAAAATCTTTTATTTAATTAAATATTAATTTTTTAATGCTAATTAAAGCACAAAAAATCAATTTAATTAACAGAAAGCCCAAAATGAGATTTTTTAACTTGTAAACCTCTAAAATGACTTAACTAAAATAAAAACTATTTTTGAAAATTTTAAATTTAATTAAACTATTTAAAAATGATTAAAAACTAATAAAACTTAAAATAATTCTAAAAATTAATCTGATGACAATAAAATTAATCTAAAAATTTTAAAATTCCTAACTTAATGTATTTAAACTATGAGAAATGAAAAACTTGCAAAAATCTAAATTTTTTATTTTTAATAATAAAATAATAAAAAAATAATATTAAAAATCCAAAAACTATAAAAAAATTCTAAAAAGTTGCAAACTAGTTTATTTTAACCTAAGTAACACAGAAATGAACTTGAAATTACCTAAATACCCCTATTGGGCCTTAAAATGGGCTAAATGACAAAACAGATCCTTAATGGGCTGAAATTAGGCCCAATAAGAAAAAGTCAACCAAATAAGCCCAAAACTTTCTACCTAACTCAAAATTTGATTTTAAGCACAAAACTCTGAAGGCCCAAAAGCTGAAAATGTGCTTATCATAGCTTAATAAGTCAACAACTTATTCTTAATGGGCTTTTGGGCCTATTAAGCCATAAGCTAATGCCATAAGCTCTAATTTGACACACAAGCTTCTTTTGAGTTACCAAAGAGATCTGTGAAAAGAAATTTTGAAAAAGCACAAGAAATAAGCCTAAAATAAGCCAAGGCTCTCTTCACAAAACGACAAAATAGTCGTTTTTGAGTTCTAGACTACCCCAAGTGCTGATTCAAGTTGCAAAAGGTTTTAAATGACTTAATTAAGCAAAATAATCAAAAAGTTTTCCATTAAGCACACTGAATAAGCTAGAATAAGCAAATAAGCACTTATGTAAAAGTCAAACTATTTGGTTTTCTAGTCAAACTTAAAAGTCAAACCCTAGTAAGCTCCAGTTCAAATCAATGGGTCAAATAAGGAAGATCTATCACAAAAAATAAGTTGTTGCAAGTCTGGATAAGCCAAAATGGCTTATGAATAAGTTGTTTGCTAAATTACACTAGCAGTGGCTAGCAACAGGGGAAAGGAGTTCCCACTACTTGACTTTCTTGACTTTTTGTCTTATGTGACTTTTTGTTGGATTCAAGTTAAGCAAAGGCACCCAAGTGATCAGTGAATCACAAGGTGTCAATAACAACAATAATATCACAAATTCACTAAGCCAATTAGTACAGTTTAATCAAAACATCACCAGATCTGACACAGACTTTGCACAATAAGTTGTTTTACTTGAAAAGTTGTTTTAGCAAGATTCACCCAACCAAATTGCACCAAAAGCATACACAAGCTATATTAAACTTAAATAAGCACAACTTAACTTGTTTCATACACTGGTTCAAAGGATTAAGCTAGTTTCATGCACAAGCAGGTTTCTGATATAAACAGGCAAACACAAGAACTATTTGGTGATATACTTGACCATAAATCCAAATTCCAAGCTTCAAATCTTCCTAACAGGTTATAATGATTATGATTTAGCACTTGTTACCCTAAGTCTAGACCTAGAACTAGGTGTCCTCCAAATCACAGCCAAAAACAACAAGAAATCAAGATTTTATAGCCCTTTGTTTGATTTAAGTGTTGAAGAACTCAAAGCATGCAGATTATCACTCTCTTATAACTCTTAAACAAGAACAAGTGCCATACAACACTTAACACTTAACCAATTTCACAAAAAACTTCAAACATACAGTAGACCCAAACACTCCTTTATATTTTGGAAATCAAAATTTTCAAAACCAAATTATGATTCAGGTTAGCACATGCATACATAAGCATCAAAACAACACCCTCAAGCATAAACAACAAAATTTGAAGCACAAGAACAACACATACACTAGCAGAACTCAATATCACACAAAACCTCCTTTTTGACAGATTTTTGGAATTAGAGTTCAAACCTCATGGATGTACTTCCACACCCACCCATGTTTGAGCTGATGTGCCTAGGAAAACAAGGCACAAGCTTCCAATATCCAGGCTGCTAAGAACAACAAGGTTAGAGCACAATTTTTATCAAAACAAAAAAAATGAAAAAGGAAAAGTCTGATTAATGCAAACTTGTTCCCACTCCTTGAATATCCCCAAACTATAAGCTCACAACACCTTGATAATCTTCTTATCAAGGTGTATAGACCACTTATAATCCAAAGATTTCTAGGGTTTGAATCAAGGACTTAGCAAAATATCAGATTTTAAACTTTGAGCAATTTCTTGCACAAGGTTTGAAAACAGGTTTTAAGATTCCAAAATCATAAACATGAAACATAAACAAGCAAGTAATAAGTTGGCACTTGGAATTCGTCACACAATTTCAAACACTTTTCATTAATCTTGAACAAGGATTTACAGAAATGTTGACCAAAGGAAAACCAAGAGCAGGGCTCAATGTTGCAACCCTAATGCCTTTTATAGGCTACATTGTGAACTATAAAGCAAAGAAAAACGTAAACCCTAATGTGTAGAAGTTCATGAAATGCCCTTGAGGTTTTTGAAAACCTTGACTGATCATGTGAATTTCTTGGCGTTTTATTGTTGAAAAGTTGGTGGAATTGCATCCAATGGCCCATGTGAAGCTTAGAAAGCAAGCAAGTTTGAGAGGCGCTGGATTTCTTTGGCACTTTTGGCATTTTACCAAAAGTTGTATAGCAGGCTGATACATGTGAGTTGTGGGGTGACGTGGCAAGGGGTTTAAGGGTGGGGTTTTGTTTAGCATCATCTTAATCTTAAATTTGGAGGTGATGGAGGGTTAATTTCATTGATTAAGCAATTGCCCAATTTTTGTTCTTCGTTGAATAGTGAAGGTTTAATCCAGTTTAGGATTTGAAAACTTGTTTAGCGCCGGATTAATAAACTAATAAAGATTAGTTTAAAATCTGTTATGGGTGGGAAGTTACTTGGCAAAATGGGGGGTTCTCACTGGAGGAAAAGGTGAGTGGGACACGTGTCATGGTGACACTGGTCTATGTAAATATCATGTCTGGGCAATTCTTCCCCTCCTTCTTTCATTCTCCTTTCATTTTCAGTTTAAATGGTGAAAACTGATTTTTCCTTTATAAGTAAGTTTCAACTTTCACATTTTTGCCCCAAATACTTTCCCAAAAGTATTTCAAGGGTATTTCTTGCCAATTCATGATTCTTGAAGGGCTGTTTTGGCATTTTCTTCAAACTTAATGGTCTTGACTTGTATTGTTGATTTCTTGGAGGACTAATATTGACAAGTCTTCATTTTTGAGGGACCATTCTTGCCAATTCTTCAAAGTAGAGGGCCCTTTTTGTAAATTTGACAAATTTTAAGGATCAAACTTGTAATTATGAATAAAAAAAGGGTTTAAAGTGTCAATTATTCAATATTGGATGACCCTTCTTGTATAATTTTCAAATCTTCAAGGGTTATTCTTGGAAAATCACCATTAGGGCTTGGTTCATTGTGCGGCTTTGTTTCCCGTGTTCGTTTTTGCTTGTTTCTTGTGATCTTTTGTCATTTTCTCAATATCTGTACCTAAAATACACATGTAACAAACACAAGCATATATTTGGCATTTTCATGATATTTTATGCATTTTAAGCCCATTTTGGACGATGAGACTATGTATAAAAGCAGTCTCATCAATAAAGTATCACCAATTCGGGAAACTTAGATTCGGGAAACAAAATTTATGGTAGATTCGGAATATAAGCTGGATATGGGAAAACTTGTTGGATCCGGAATATTTGGAGTCGAGAAGTCTTGTTGGATCCTGAATATTTGGATTCGGGATTGCTCAGATCCGGAATATTACTCTTTCAATCCTGAATATCACAATGCCAATCCGGAATACAAATTTTTGGATACAAACTTTTTGGATTCGGAATAATAAAAATGTGATGGATTGGGGAAGCTAGATCCGTGGCCGAGTTTTCTTAGATCCGATTAAACTGTTAATCGAGATCTACCTCGAAAATCACCCAAATGACCAAAAAATTGCGATTTTGACCAAATCGAGTAACCCAAATCAATACCACATCTATGTAGTCGATTTGTCTACAAACTTAAACCACAAATAACACACAAAAAAAATTGGATCGAGTGATTTTAGATCAAAACCCACGAAAGACAAGAAACAAACACAAAAACAAACTAATCATCCCATGGCTCTTGGTACCAATTGTAGGTCCACGTAATCCTTGGATTATCTAATCAATAGAATGATTAAGAAATAGAGAGATTGATGAAGATCTTAGAGAGAGAAGCTGGAGAGAGAAAGGAGAGAATGAGAGAAAAAGTAAAGTTGTATTCTGAAAATGAGAACCAACCCCTCCTAACATGCTAGGAAGGGGGATATATAGCCCACCCTACATGTGGGCTTGATGGGTTATATGTTTACATACTAGATCACGGGCCCATACTAGATGTACCTCGTTGGATTGACCGATCTCCATTCTAAATACGTAAAAATGTATTTCCAACAACTATTATTCTCACCAACGGAAAACCTACATTCGTGTCTTAAACACTTATGTTTCGACGTAAGCAAGGTAAAACATCTATTCACCCCCCCCCCCCCCCATACTAAAACCGGATTGCATGATGAGGTAAGCAAGGTAAAGCATCTATTCACCTCCCATACTAAAACTAAACATTGTTCTCAATGTTTCCAGTCTAAGGGTGAAACACCCCCATACTAGAGATGGAAAGTCAAATGCTTAATCTCGAGAATGGAAAGGGTATAACGAATAATCTATAGATGTTTATGAGTTATGCTAAAAGAATAAACGTTAGAACATAAAAGGATATCATCGGATGTCTGAATCTTTAAAGGCAACGATCAAAGCTAGAGTGATACATAAAACAAACACAAGAGGAATCAATGATAATGATGATTCCTAATAAATAACAATCACAAACAACCACGAAACAAAGGTTGAAAGAGCACAAGTCCCCTCACATTAAACTACGGTTAGAAAGAAAAAATATTTTTAAGGATAAGCATGGGAATTCCCCCACGAGGTACCTCGTTTTTGATAACCGAGTCAAGAGCTCGACTTAAATCCCCATAAATGTGTTCATTTAGGGATTATCATGGTAAGGTCATTTTTGGTGGGGCTTACATGATAATCAAGGCCCAAAAAGTACATGGAGTACCTTAAAACCCGATATACATATACTGGGGTCAAAGATAGCGTGTTCGTTTTCAGAAGATAAACGAAACAACGCTACTCCAACCGAAGACAAAAACCCAAATGGTTTGAAGAAAATAGAAAAGAAATATAAGGGTGGGACAAAGGGTGGGCTAAAACTTTGAGCTACTCGAGGTAGACTCACACCAAGCAAACGAAAACATTTTCCATTTATTGCATCGGCGAAAGACCGAGATTTTTGTTTACAAGCAATTCCGGGATCGAATATCTTGTCCTCGGTGGAAAAAAGTGAGGGAACATAAGGGGCTTCCACCACACTAAATACACACACACTATCTTCAAAAGAAGAAGACAAGGTGGTAGCACTCAAATAACGTGGTGATGACGGAGTTAAAAAAGGAAAATCATTCAAATTAAATTCAAAATATTTTCCTTTTTCATCATTTTTAAACTCTTTATGAAAACCCGATTTAGTTATTATATTTGGCGTTTCTAACTCGACATTAGGCACACTAAAGATCCTCACATTTAAGTTGTGGGTGGGGGGAGGTGGATTGTGTAAATTCTCAAAACGATGATCAACAAAGAACACCGCCCCCTCGGGGTCAACATAAACGTCATCATCCTCAAGATCATTAAGTTTTTTGATTTCTTCATCATAGACAGTCTTGTCAAACCAAGGTTTGGTGTTCCTCTCATGAATGATTTTGGAAACTCTCTCGAAGAGATCGCGATCAAGTACAAAACCATCATTCTTTTGTGGGAATCGTTGATAAGTTAAATCCTCATGAATGTAGTAAACGTCATTCTCAAACGAGGAGTGTTGATTAGGTAACTCCTCGAGAATGGGATTTATGGTCACGTGAGTTGGTTCATCATTATGAAGAAGACGTTCCAACTCATCAAGTTATTCATCAAGATTGGTTAAATCTACCTCACTTATAGGTGGAAGTGGAGGCATAAGAGCAAGCTCTCGTTTGATACTTTCCTCAATCTCGGGTTCATATTTAAAATCATCATACTTCCCACAGGAAGAGGTCTTTTTGGGAGAATCCTCAAAAATGGCATTTGGGTTACGAAGTATGTGATTGATTTTGGCAAAATCACCATCGTCATCAAAGAAAGAGTCGATGTGAGCAAGTTCTTTACCAAAGTAAGAAAGATCAAAATAGACACACAACCAAACATAAAACAAAGAAAAAAAACTAAAGTGAAAAAATAAACAACCTGGTAGAAAAGAGTCAATTTCCTCAGTCTCTAAATAGCTGGCTAAAAAATCTCGGCTACCAATAGGCTCCACGGACACAAGGGGAAGATCTGACCTATTCCTCTTCCTCGTCCATGTAATATCAACATCTTCGGACAGCTCAACAACCGACATATTGGGACTACAAACAAGTAGAGGAACACGATCATGTGAAGATGAAGGTGAACAGTTCCTTAAATTATGGAAAAAATCCCTAAAAGCCATCTCTGGAAAGAAAATAAATGATTAGTATGAGGAGAATATATATGTAATGTTAGATCCTCAGACCTATAGGCCAGTTTAGCACGTAGAGTCAAGGTCTGTGACAGTACATCTAACGCTAGCATTATTACCTTTAAACAGGAAAAAAGAAGAAAAAAAGAAGAAAAAAAAGAAGAAAAAACAAAAGCAACAACAAACTTATTGAAAGGGAAGAAGACATTCGATAAAAAAAGGCTACAAATGAAAAAGAAATACAATAAAAAAAGAGGAATTGTGTATATATCCCTCATAGACATTAAAAATGAATATATATCCAAGCTAAAGTCAAAATTGCATATTTATCCTTTCTATTCAATAGGTATATGAAATATCTCCTAATAAATACATTTTTTATAAATTAAGCTTAAATAAAAATAATATTTATCATTTTAATCTTAATATACCATTATGTCCTTTTGATGATTGATCCATTAACTTCACCCAGTTCACTCGATCAAAAAGATCAATATGAGTTAATAGTATGATTACTCGCATATATAAAGATTATGACAAGTAATATATATGTTGAATATCTATTTGTCATATTTCCCGCTGCTCTCTCAAAAGACCCATGACCCAAACGAATTAGTTCAGTCACCGAAAAAGGATATGTTATGTTTACGTGGTCTATTAATAAAAATGAATTGCACAATCGTTGGATTAAGAAAAGAAAGAAGGGTGACATTTGGTTTTGATTTTTTAGTGAGAACATGATTTGTTAAGCTTTCATATGTTTCGTAAGAAAAAAATGGTAAAGAACAAAGACAAGGACATAATCGTCTTTGCTAATTCAACAAATAGTTTTTATTTATTTTTAAGTCCTACTTCTAATAAAATTATTTATTTTGATATAAATGATATTTTTGTGGTTTAAAAAGGATATATATGCAACTTTGACTTTGGCTCGGATATATATGTATTTTAAATGTTTAGGAGGGATATATACGCAATTCCCCCTTAAAAATGATACGGAGTACTTATACATACGTTAAAGCCCAAGGAAAATAAGCGCTTAAAGATAAGCTAGATGACACGCGCTCGCATTTTTTGTAACACCCGCTCCGAGAAGAGATAAAGTGCTACTACTATGGTATCACATCAGAACCATAATATTTTAAAACGTCTAAAATGAAACTTTATTAAAACTTCATAATAGTCAAATTAATACATTAGAAATAGAAATCCCGAAAACAATAGGGTCCAAAATGAAAATGCATCAAATCATAAAATGTCTTAATAGTTTTATTAAACACTCGGGTGACTCTAAGTGCACTCATCCAACTCTCAAAGCCCAGCCTGCTGCATGGAAAAGAAACGCATGAGCAAAACGCCTAGTGATCGGATATAACAAATAGATGCACAAGTGAAGGAAACATAACGGAAGCAATGGAACTAAATTAGATGAACAAAAGGTAATGATTAGTATAAAGAGAGTGAAAGAAAAGGTATAGGAAATGCCCACGAGCTCATATAACATATCACATATCATAACAAATCATACAGTCAGATAGGTGTACATGGGTAGGGGTATCCATAATTTGGGTTTGACCCACAAAAACCAAAAACCGAACCGAACCGAACCCGAATTAGAACAGAAACGGAAATAGAATGCGGGTTTTGCGTCATAACTGAACCGAACCGAACTACAAATATAGTTTTTGGGTTGGATATGGGTTTAGCAATCGGACACGAGAACCAAACCGAAAACCAAAGTTATACAAATATATATATATTTTGTTTTTATATATTTAGATATATAAAATAGTTTTTAAAATATAATTTAATCCTAATATATATAAATTATTTATTAAAATATAATCTTAATATAAAAAGTAATTTTATATTTAAAATATTTTTTTGCTATATAATTATATATTTTTCAGAAAAATTCAGATAATTCGGGTTATTCGGGTCAACCCGAAAACCGGACTGAATACAAATTCGGTTTTTGGTTCGATTCGGTTCATATCTAGTTCGATTCAGTTCGGTTTACGGGTTGACCCAAAAAAATAACTCGAACCGAATAAATCGAACAACCTGCAAACTGAACCGAAGGACACCCATACACATGGGTAGCTACTCCCATGTACCAGAAGCGATGTGGGGCATATAGCACATAATACCTACTCAATAAATCATATCCAAAATTTATAAACTCCAAAAGCCTAGGATGCATCCATACGTCCCCTACAAATCTAAAATAACACATACACTAGCTCATGACTAGCATATGCACTTACAAAATATATAGCATAAATGACTATCCAAAAAGAAACGTCAGAGTCTAATCACACCGCCCTAGATGGTGTCATGTCATTGGTGCATCAATCGAAATGGTCATGGTACCTCCATGACTAGTTACAGAATATGGCTCGGGCATAAGGGTTCATAAAAAAGGCATAACATAAGCATAATCATAGTGTGTCAACCGGAAGCATACTAAGGCATAACAAATGAAGAGATCATAACAAAACAAAGGGATCAAGGGATTATATCAAATCAGATTCTAAACATATGGGGAACTTAGCAATGGCTTAGGGAATGATCAAAATGAAGAGTTACAAAAGAGTATAAGAAGTGTTCTTACTAAAAGAACCGAATATCCGTACCTTGTTGCCAAATCAAACAAAAACGCGTACAAAACGAAGGGAATCCTAATCTCGTGTCACCAAGGCTACAAACATACATACCATACGTCACATATACTGATCATTTATCATATGATAAAAGTTTCCAAAAATAGGTGATTGACTTTCCAAAAATAGGAGTTTTCTTGTTTAAAATATTATCGGTAATTAAGGTATGTTTCACTACTTAACTATCCCAATATAGACTTCCCATAATTTCCCACAAAAATCACAGAGGTCAACGTATGCATCAACAAGGCCTCTATAAAGGATGAAATTCCAAAGGTTACCCAAGCCAAGATATGACGCAATAAGCCCAACCTAGCCCATAAACCGTCTGACCAGAACATACAGATGATGCGACTGATTTGACCATCTAAACAGCTCTAAAAATTTAGCAAAAATCATGGAGATACCCTAACATATGAAGATCAACCCCATGAAGTATCTTAAGTTAACTCGAATTATTAAACATTTTATGGCGTTTTTAGTGAACATGACTTTTTCAGTCTCAAAATCAGAAAATCAGATTTGACACCTTATGGGTAAACAGTAGTAACCTGATAATAAAATGTTCTTAAAAGTAAATGGAGACCAGATATGAAAACTAGATTCAGAGTACTATATCATAGTCTTTTGAAACACATCAAAACCTATCCTGAAACTTGTTTTACAACCCTTACAAGATGACTCTAAAACTGGACAACCTTGGGTCTTAGTTTGTTTTAACCATTTTTAGTACTCTAGATCATAATATAATATTTAGATCATGTTAATAATCATATAAAAAAATATTTGAAACATATTAGGGCTGATCTAATCAAGATTTAACATGAGAAAATGTTTTTAAGTCAAACCAATCACCGTAATATGTGTTTAGGGTTTATAAAGCCTAAAAACATATACATATAAAATTAACATAAATCAAAATCAAAGAAGGTGACACAAGGATTAAGAGGCTTACATGAAATGAATATAATGATATGGGGATCACAATATGAAAGAAAACACCAAGGAATGGAGGAATAGGGAGCAAACATCTTCAAGGTTTCAAGGTTTTTCTTCGATGGAGTTATAGAGGATTTAGCTTCAATATTTTCATCAATGGTGGAATGAAGATTGGGGATGAAAACTACGGTTCAAACAAAATATTGGAGAAATTATATGCGTTTTAGCAAGTTTCCCTTAATACCAAAATATGTTTTGTAACTTACACATTTTAACCAAAAATAAACCATAGAAGATAAAATCAAATACTTCTTACACCATATTCCTAATATAACTAAACTTTAATATTTAAAATGTTTTTTGTCTAAAAGAATCCCAAAATCCGGATTTCTATAAAAGGAAAGTTTTCTTACTCTATGTTATATTCCCATAATTTCTAAAATATTATAACATAAGGTTTAATATTAAAAATTCTTTATTTATTTAAAAACTCATACTTTATATTAAATGAAATGAATATTAAAATTCCATATTTTCAAAATTCGGGTTTTACATTTATGGTAAAAACCACTTAAATACTACAGTACCTTATTTATTACATTAAAATGATTTAGAGGATTAAGTAGCTGCATATTCACTGAAATGACATTAACCAACTGGCTTAACCGAGTTGGACACCATATTCCTAATATAACTAAAATTTAATATTTTAAATTTTTTTGTCTAAAAGAATCCCAAAATCCGGATTTCTATAAAAGGAAAGTTTTTTTACTCTATGTTATATTCC
Source organism: Glebionis coronaria (assembly GCA_025667525.1). NCBI lineage: Eukaryota > Viridiplantae > Streptophyta > Magnoliopsida > Asterales > Asteraceae > Glebionis > Glebionis coronaria. The sequence continues at coordinate 346,104,514 of CM046877.1, forward strand.
CATAATTTCCAAAATATTATAACATAAAGTTTAATATTAAAACTTCTTTATTTATTTAAAAACTCATACTTTATATTAAATGAAATGAATATTAAAAATCCATATTTTCAAAATTTGGGTTTTACATTTATGGTAAGAACCACTCAAATACTACAGTATCTTATTTATTACGTTAGAATGATTTAGAGGATTAAGTAGTTGCATATTCACTGAAATGACATTAACCAACTGGCTTAACCGAGTTGGCCACCAAGGTTCCACTAAATGGTTTTCTTGGGTGAGGATCCCCACACACTAACCACTAACATTGTGGTTCTAAAAGAAACAATACGTACTATATTCATGTGACATGTTTACGAAAAAAGGTTACTTGAATAATACCTCAACTATCACTTTGCCTAGCAAGAGAGGAGAACAATAAAAATATATTCTTTCCCAATATTTAGTAAGAAAATTAGTAATACTTACGATTAATTTTTTATTTAGTACAAAAGAGTTATAAGTAATTATATGATTGCGTATCTTATTAGAAAGCAAAAATCTTAGTAAGTAAATCCTTTTTATTTTAGTAAGTAAAGTTTGTTTGCTTTTTCAAAATATTTAACAATCTTATATATATACATATGCATATATATATATATATATATATATATATATATATATATATATATAAATATATATATATATATATATATATATATATATATATATATATATATATATATATATATATATATATATATATATATATATATATATATATATATATATATATATATATATATATATATATATATATATATATATATATATATATATATATATATATATATATATATATATATATATATATATATATATATATATATATATATATATATATATATATATATATATATATATATATATATATATATATATATATATATATATATATATATATATATATATATATATATATATATATATATATATATATATAGGGGCATTTTCATGTGAGAAAGGTGTTTTTTTTTGAAATGATGAGATGTCATCCCAGCCTTCTATTCATTCCTTTTTTTTCTAAATCTAACGCTCTAAATTAATCCCAAAATTACACTAACTATTTAAAGATACTATATAAAAAAACACACACTTCACACAATTTCAACGTGAAAACATATCCAAATTCTCTCGACACAACTTCATCTCCCATCAACTAGCGACCACCACCTTTCACCGGAGACCACCACCTTCAACGGCGACCAACACCTTCACCGGCGACCACCTTCCTTTACCGGCGACCACCTTACTTCACCGGCGACCACCAACCACCCTTCAACCACCATAATGATCACCAATTATGCTGATCACAAGTAATCCATAAATAATCACGATGATAATCAATTAATCATCATGAAAAACGAAAAACCCCCTAATCAATGAAGATGATGATCTTTCCGAATCATATTACACATAAATTTCAAGTAATTGTTTTTTTTTTCATTCCTGATTTGATTAATTATAGTTTTGTGAATTAGTATGCATTTGAAGTTATTATCATTGTTTAAATTGTAAATATGTTATATGTGAATAATCACGAATTAGGTCTTGGTTGTTATATGCGACTTAATTAGTTGGATTGAAGTATAATATTACAGAAATTAAGGTTAGTAGTGTATTTGTGCATGAAAAGTATAATAAGAGTATTACACTAAACTAAGTTTTGATGATTGAAGTATATTAGAAGCATTTTCACGCGTGCAGAAGTTTAATTAGAAGCATCTTCGCGCGCGAAGAAGTTTAATTTAGAAGCATCTTCGCTCGCGAAGAAGTTTAATTAGAAGAATCTTCGCGCGCGAAGAAGATTAGTTAGAGTCATCTTCGCGTGTGAAGAAGTTTAGTTAGAAGCATCTTCGCGCGTGAAGAAGTTAAACTAGAAGCATCTTAGCGCGTGAAGAAGTTTAATTCTATCGGTGATGATGATTTGCAGGTCGGCCAAAGGGAACCTAACTGTTACTTTGGTTGTAGCACCATGCAAAGCTCAGAATGTAAATCTGACGGTTTGACCGAGGTTTGGTTTGTCTGAAGGAAGCTGTGTTGCCGCAAAATAAATGTGGGGTAAAATGACACAGGTTAAGATTTCACATTCTTTCAATTATATTACCCTAATTCATCGATTTGTTTTTTTAATAAAGCTACTATTTTTTTTACCAAATATATGGGGATATAATATGTATTAGAAGGTTTAATGAATGAGGTTATGTATTAATGCTCTAGAGGGTTTAATTTTTTTTAGAGTGTTTAATGAATGAGGGTTTAATTTGGTTGTTTATGAGGGTTTAATTGTGTAAAGGGTTTTATAGGTTCTTTCAAACTATATGTGTTTGTTTGGACGTTTTTTCTTAAATAGAGGATGTTGCTTATGTGAAGAATATTATTAGCCATTTGGACAGTATATGATAAGTAAAAAACTGATGAAAAAAGGTTAGCAATTCCGTGGTGGTTTGATCTTGTTAACCTTGTTTTAGATGAGGCTGTAACCTTAAGCATGTAAAGAAATCCAAATGAGCACACTATGGACCCTGCTCTTCTCAAACAGCATATGTAGTCGTGTTGTTAGTAGGGATTTTCTCAACTTTACAATGACACTAGTACAAGAAGTAAAACGAAGTGCAGGTCTTGTGTTAGAGTAGGACTTGGGAGCCTTTTACATCTCATACTACGTGTTCATGTTGTACATACAATCTGATGTATTTGTTTGAGTGAGGGAATAATTTCTTACAATTTTGAGTTTCCACTCTTGATCAACGAAATTACCCGACATTCGCAAATTTGGTTCCAAACTTATTGTTGGTATGGGTTTAAACTGGTGGGCTTTGCAACGTTAAGGATCAATTTATTTTTTATGGGTCAATACAGTCTCAGTTTCTGTTAAGAGATGAGGCTATAACCATCGCCAATTTGCATTACTTGTCTCTGTTTCTCTTAACACCTGTATAGACCAAGACCCCTTGAACCAATGCTCTATGAAACTCTTCATTGCCAATGGTCCAGTCTTTAAATTGTCATTGTTGTTATTGCAAGCGAATCTGTTTCTCTTAGCACTTGCATAAACCACGACTCCTTGAACTAATTCTGAGCTCTATGCACTCTTCATTGCTAAAGGTCCAGTCTTTAAATCATCATTGTTTTTATTTCCAACGAACCTGAGTATAACGAACACATGCATTATCTACTTGGCTGCTTGTTATTGCAACGAAGTTTCTCACAAAGTAGACCGCGTAATAGACTTAAAGATATTGTACATACTGAGATAAGACTCTTGGTAGAGCCAAAAACACAAATTTCAAAAGAACCCTTACAGACATTACATCTTAGGAAAAGCTAGCTGAAGTACAACAGTCAATGTTTTGTCATGTTCTACGGTTTGACCCATCTTGTAGATCTTTTAATTCAGATGCACCTAGGTTCAAAGATTTGACTTGTATTTTTTTTACCACATGTGGTTTTCTTGACTTGCTTTTATTCTCAGCTGATTTAAATAATTTTTGCAGTTTTGTTGGCAATTCTATGTTTTAAATTTTGGTAATGTTAAAAGAAGCACGATGCACGCATGTTCTATGACCTGAGTATGCTGATACAAAAAATTTCTAATTTTAGCGCTGACCGGGCTGATCATTACAACTTTAAACACATATGGGGACAAGTTTATGTGGGAATATCCTGAAAATCTATGTGAACGGTTCTATAAAAATGGCAAATCTCTTAGAAGGAAACTTACCCTGTTGGATGGGGTAAATAGGCGGGTATGGATAGATAACTCCCCGGCTGAAAATATGAGCCAAAGTGTGTTTTCCCGGAGTTCTAGCCAGTTTGCTGCTTCTTCTATCCCTTCTTGTAGGGACAACTTTAGGCTCCGGAAGCCCAATACTAGTAGGCCACCTCCTAAGCATGTTGATGACTATCTTGCCTGAGAGAGAAACGTTGATACTACGTCTAATGTAATTGCGGTCCAACGGTTGGGATCCAGTAGTGGCAGACCACTGTTTATTCATGTAGATGAGTTCATGGCCCATAAAAGAGAATGCCAAAATCCCATTGGAATGGCGGGGAGCTAGGGGTGAGCATGGTTCGGTTTGGTTCGGTTTTTGTATAAAACCGAAACCGAACCAACAAATTTCGGTTTCTGATTTTTAAGAACCATTTGGTTTCGGTTTTGTGTCGGTTTGGTTTTTCGGTTTTCGATTTACTTTCGGTTTGGTTTTTCGGGTTTTTCGGTTTCTATATGATTTATCGAGCTTCGTTTCTACAAGTCGATTTTGAATACACCATAAACCGACACGTTAAAAGCTTTAAATAAACAATAACAACAAGAAACACAACATTAACAATAAGGAAAAAATATCATATAAAATCCTAAAAAAAATCATTTATGTGTATAAATCAACACAATAGCAATGATAAAAATCTAATTAAAAAAACAATCGAGAAGAAAACTTATTATTTAGTCATGTTCAATAAGCATATGAAACAATGATTAGTTATTAAACATGATATAATTAATCTAGCGTAGCATATTCATCGTCCATTAGCTTCGACGTGAACTTATATATATTCTCATGTATATAAATATCGGTTTGGTTTATATCGGTTTTCTTTAATGCTAAAACCAAATCGAACCAAAACCTTCGGTTTTTTCAAAATGCAAAAACCGAACCATCGGTTTTTCAATCGGTTTCGGTTTTTTAGGTTTCGATTCTTCGGTTTAGGTTAGGGTTTTCGGTTTCTTGCACACCCATACGGGGAGCCCACAAGTAAAAAACACACCTCTTGAAAACGACCTGGATGCTGAAAAATGAATAAATCTAACCAATTGAGACTGGATTTAGATGATGACAGCTAATACAACATTTTATTGGAAGAAAACTTTGATTCCCAGGTATCTAATGCTTTAAAGCCTGTCTGTTCACTAAGATTGAGTGGTTAACCATATGAATAATTTTTTTGTTTTTTGATGCGTATGAAACTAAAGGCTAAGAAATTGTTTACGACAGAATGTGTGGATAGTGCGTGAGTCAACTTATTACAACTAAGGCTATGAAATAAAGTAGGGAGCCGCTTAATTAGTTAGTAATTTCCAGGTATATACATGTTTGGGTTCTTTGATACCTAATTTTAGGTTTTGGTGCTCTAATTATTTTTCAATCCATCATGATTTTTTTCGAATTATTGATAATCATTTTAGGGGTGGATGAGGAGAATTTTGGCTGGGAACCTGAATACCCATTCAACCATAAAAATCCTTCCGGACACAACAATGGGCAACTTGCATTCTTACTCTGACATTCTTGCATCTGGTTCTAATGCAGTGTCTACCGACAGCACCTTTGTCATTTTTAATGTCCAATATCCAAAAAAGGTTATAATTTAATAAACATGGTTAACTTATTTCATAAACAACAAATGCAATGTAGGTATAGCCGGTCGTATTTTGTCATTCCTTAAGCCAAGTACATGGAATCAGTCAGCAACATAGTGCTAGATTCAAGATGAAGTTTTGTATGCATGAGACTCCTAAATGAAGGTTCACCGGAGTTGTGACTGGTCGTAGATCTGAAAATGCAAGAAGAGCTCATACACGAAGAAGAGGCAGAAAGGATATGGCTGGGATTAAAGAAAAAACAAAGCACATTGCATCTGGAAAGGATAAGAAATCAATGAGCAACATGTTTGTTATAACTAATCTCAAAGCTTTAACAAGCTGGAAAGTGAGTTATTATTATATCATGGTCAAATGGGATTTTTAATTGTTGCTTATTTCATGAAATTCATATGCTTGTCAAAATATAAACTCTTTAATGGTTAGAACCTATCAGTGAAACCTAGACAAGAGAACAGTCACAATTTTTAATACTCACTTTTACATGAGGCGATATTATGAAGTTACGAAAAAAATTGCTTCTTCACGCGTACACTTAATCTCATAGCACCTATCTCCCCAAGTATCTATAAATTTCAATTTATATTAATTGACTAAACTTGAATCTCCATCATTAGAACCACACTTGCAATATTTTCTCCACATGAACATATTAATATGTTTTTATGCAATCATTTTTACAACAAAACTCGCTTGCGTGTGTAATTGATTTTTATGCAATCATTTTTACAACAAAACTCGCTTGCGTGAATAATTGATTTTTATGCAATCATTTTTACAACAAAACTCGCTTGCGTGAATAATTGATTCTTTTGCACCCACCTCTGCCTGATTCACTTGTCCTTATAGCATTTGACTTCCAACTCTTAAGGCGTCTTAGGTTATCGATGGTGTCTACATTGCTGTACTTGCAATGCTATGCATCATCGCAACATTTTACATGTTGTTACACAAGAAAAAAAGAAAAGAAATAACCACAAACTAAAGGATAAAGGGAAAGATTAAATAACTGGTTCTGCTGGTAGTTGAGGAGGAGGATAAACCTCAACAATAGAATCTAGTTGAAGTTAGAAAATGAATTCTAATTGAGGATGCAGAGTTGTTTCTTGACACTTGAGGATGTGTCTGATGCTTAAGATTCGGTCAAGTGTGTCCATGATGAGGCACTTGCTCTAGCTAATTCAGATGGTACATGTTCAACTGATTCACTCCTATGAGTGTTTTACAAGGAGGATTTACTTCAAAAATTAGAAAAGCCAAAAATAACGTACAAGGTAAAAGCTATAACATTGTTATTCCTCTATAGATGGAGAAGGTTGGTATTATGCTGATTTATATTTCTTGCAGAGGAAAAAACAAACAAGGAAGCATTAGTGAAGTGACTAGATCTGAGGTGGCAAATTCGCCTCTAGCAGGAAGTTGCAAGATGAATGAGCTTGAGTTTGATGTGGTTTAACAAGTTTCAAAAAAATGGTAACTCTTTTGCTGGATTTATCTTCAGTTGCAGCTTTTGTTGTAGTTGTAGTTTGTATAGAAATATGTTTGACCTGTTATGAGCATTTCAGATATGTCCGTATGTGTATACAAATATAAATTGTTGCTCAATTTAGTTTGTGCTAATTATCTGCTTGACACTTAAACTTGTTATATTGTTTTACTCAAACTCTTTGGTTCCTTTGGCTGAACTTTCAGGGAGAGTGTATTCTTTAAGAAAAAATTAAGGGTCAAGAAGAGCCTCAACACCAACGTCATCAACAGGCCCCGCTGGTTTGCCGGTGGCGGCTTCTAGTTGACTTTTATGATCCTTAGCCAATTCAACTATGCATTTGCTTCCTCTGTCTGACCTTCTCTTCTCAGCTTAAGTGCTTACCTCTTGTAACTTAAAGATTGCTGCTGCAATTTGAATTGGTCACATGATGATAATTTGGTGGAGTACTATCTACTTCTTCTCTTTGTGTCACCTGCTCAGGTTCTAAAACAGTTCACTTTTCTAGTACTTGGAACCGAGGTTTTATCCACCATATCTGAATCCAGGTTCTTATTATCCACAAGTATACTCTCCTATTCTAGAACTTTTGCTTGCTTCACTTCCTCCTTAACTTTCGCAATCCTTTCTTCCCTCTTTAAGATAAGCGCTTTCTTTTCGTTAGCCAAGATCTGTTGTTGAACAGAGTAGACAAAACCATTTTAGGTAGTGCCTTACTAGACGAACCCTTAATAGCCAGTGCTTGAGAAGAGAAAAAATTGTAGGCAGTGCCAATTCCTACATTGGGAAATGGATGCAAATAAGAGGTAGAAAAAAGGTGGGTCAAAGCGGGTCAGTTTTGTTAACCGGACAAACATGTTGGGTTGACTAGTTAATTTTTTCTTTTCTTTTGAACTTCACAACAACCTATGTTATAAACACAATAAATTTCCATTACCTGAAAGGATAAACAGACTACAACGAAGAACCATTCTTATAGCGTTCTCATAGAAACACAAAAATGTTTGTTAACGGGTCCACCCTACCCAGCCAAACCCAATTTGACCGACAATATATTTGATTGATATACCAACTATTGGTGACTATGTTGTGCCATACTTGCTACTTAAGGTACTAGAGCCTTACCAGAGAGAAGGTGAGGTTCCTAGTATATGTCCTCAAGATTATATTCTGATGTATATTGTTAATAAAAAGATCATTAAAGTTCTGCTTTTCTTATTTTGTATTTGGTTACATCAGGTTGCATACTTGATGGTGAGAGGGTTCGACAATATGCTACCATACTCAATAAAGATTCAACTGCAAGATTCTCTTTGGTAGAACTCCAAAGGCATACTTGTGGTTGCAATTGCCTCGTGCACTTTACTTGATGAACAATTTAGCTAACAAGTCCTTGCAAAAAGTTTCTGAGAAATCATCATCTACAGAAGCTGATGATGCGTCTTTGCTGAGTAAGTTATCCTCGAAGGGGAAATCAGCAACTACCTCAAGTAAAAGGAACACAATGGTATGTTTTCTTAGTTCTTTTTAAATTTTGAGCACATACATATCTGCCACATACAATGTAGTATGCTAGGTCGTGTCCACTTTTTGTTAACATATCGAAAAAAACCTCTTTATGTTGCTGTTTTCTTACCATACTCTCGGCCATACCATTGATTCAATACGTACGTGAAAGAACTACCTATGTTTTCACGAATATCTTTGATTGATAACAAATTGCTTGTATTAGTTAATTCCTTAATGTTATCTGGGTGTTTCGATGCATGTTTTGAGAAAATTTTCTATAATAAGTTAAACTTAATGGATAAATAAGCTATTTTAGTTATCTAAACAATTAATTTTGTTGCAGCCTCTACAAACTGACCCTACTCAGATAACTCGAATATGAGCCAACTTATTCGAAAACCAAGGAATCAAGCTACTTATAAAGTTGGTTCCTTGTTGTTTTTGGAATGTCTAGAACTCTAGATGCGGGTTTTCTGTTTAAGGGAAATTCTCTAAAATATGTAAATATGATGGGTAAAATTGACTACTTAGCCCTACTCAGATAATTCCAGTATCAGCTATATGTTCTAATTTGTGTTGCAGCTTTTATTGACTACTTACTTTGTTGATTTTTGGCTGGTTGTCCCGTTTATAGTTATGAAATGCAGCCATGATATGCAGTGGTGGTTGTTAGTATTCTAGGCATTCATCTCTTCACCAAAACATGGTTTCTCGGGGAATGTCATCTGGTTCACGTGCCTACACTTCAGCGCTCTCGGTGCATCTCTATCTCCCAAACCTTAATTCATTGACAGATCTGCCTGTGCTCGTGTATCTACTCTTGTAGGACAGAGGATTACCGATCCTTCAGTAAAAGCCAGTCTTCCAGGTTTGGATCTCTCCATAGCCAGACAAGGATCACCAGTGAACTTCCATATGAAAGAGGCAACAAATGGTGCAGTAGTCTCTCCTTAGATTTTGATTGCCCAAGTTCATCTTTTTATAGCATCAGTGGTGGTGGGTGGACTGGTGGTGTAGGTTATATGATGAATCCAAGATCACCAACCATGATGTCAGACGGTGTAAATTTGCTTACTTTATTTTATCACATGATATGTAGGTGCAAGCTGAAAATATCAACAGACCAAGAGTAGAAAAGCAATGTTGGAATACTGTGACAGATCTTTAAATGATTCAAATTCACAATTTATATATCAAAGTTGAAATGGCTTTGAAATTTGCAGTATTTTCAGTTTGTTGTATTTAGTGATATTAAAGCCCATGATCTTATAGTCTTGTACAAGCATGTGTTTATGGGTCGATGTAAACCGTCCTTTTTACAATTGTTTGAACTGAAACTACATCGACCTGTCAAATGTCAATCTACCAATGTGAGAAACACATCCGACCACCTACAATAATTGCATTTTTGTATGTTATTATCAATGTTTTGAAACTTGGGTTGACCCGGCCGGTTGAATCGTAAACCGTTCCGATGACAGGACACAGGTTTTGAGCGAAAAGCTTTTGAACCGCCGATTGAATCATGATCTGGTGTTTCGACCATATTAATTAAAAACCGGTTTTAAAATGTCGGTTATTAATAACTTATTATACTTGGCCAATTCGAGATATTTTTAGTAGTATCCATATGAAGAAGGCATGGTTGTAATAATATTTACACTATTGATTGCAGATCAAAGAAAATATAATCAGGGAGACACAAATGAAAATGGCAGAACGAAGAACTTTTTATTTTTAATAAACGTTTATTAAACATCAATATCTCTTAGTTTTATACTTCTAGTAAAAAATATTGTCATTAAATCACAACTTTAAGTGTTTCTCATAATAGGAACACATGAAAATATTTTTACAAAACTAAAATAATCTTTTATTAAACATCAACAACTTATATTCTTGCACTTCTAGTATATAAAATACGCTAATAAGAGCAATGATTCAATCTTTACTCATCATTTGCGCGCGCGAAGATATATTTTACAAAACTTAAATAATCGTCCAATCAACATGTATTTTCTATTTTTTCACTTTTTGTATGAAAAAAAGTTAGGAAGAGTCACACTTCAATCCTTACTCATTATTTACACGCGTCAAGATATTTAGAAAAACATAAATAATCGATTATTAAATATCAATATTTTATAATTTTACACTTCTAGTATAAAATATACACAAGTAAGATCAATATATAATCCTTGCTTATAATTTGCACAACCGAAAATATATTCTTAGGAAACTTAAATAATCCTCTATTAAACATAAATATACCACACTTTTTCAATTATGATGTAAAAGATATACTCGCAAGATCAAAGTTTAGATAGATGATTATAATTTGCACGAGTGAAAATATTCATCCAAAACTTGTTGATCCCGTTGATTGGATCTATATTCCGTTGAGAATTAGCATAGTAGTTTGTAATCAAACTAAAACACTTTGAGCACTCTTACTAACACTAAATAAGTTATGCGGAATCTAACTTATAAAGCACAGAAGAACAGAATTACTTTTAACTATTCGATTCTCTTATTAATCGACTTGAATGAGGTACATGAAAGACATTGTACCTATGTTCCTTTTATAGAGTAAGGAACCCTAGAAATCTTAGAATATTCTATAAAGATAACTATATCACAGACGATATATTATCAATATTCTAACTATTTAAGTATATCACATAAGATATACTCTAACTATAACTATGACATATCTTATACAAAGATATATTCATCCTAATCAACATAGCAGTACTTACTTTATAAGTAGCAGTACTTACTATGTACCGCGTTAATACTAACGGTACTTACATAACATTGACAGTACTTAAAATACACTAACGGTACTTGACACTTAACAAATATTTCTCAACAATCCTCCCCTAAACAAGAATGATAACTTGTTGTCTTCTTGTTTCTCTTGTACTGGATGTATTAAAATACATGTCTTCAGTCTTTCCTTCATCCTTGGATTGAACTTGGTAATTTGTATTTGTATCCAACTGAATGTAGCCAAACACTTCAAATGTAGATCTTCTTCTGATAAGATAATCTTCAAACATCATGAGTATCATCTTTGTCTTCAAACTATGATCTTCTTTATGTCTTCTAAACATTCATTTATCTTTGCAGCATCAGTCATTGTCTTCTTGAGTTAAATCTTTGAACTCTGAATCATGAACCTTAGTCTTGATTTGATGAGACAAAACCTTTTAAGTATTTTTTTTCTTTGAATACTTCTTTGCTTGGAATCTTCATACCTGAAATAAAACAGTTAACAACAAAAACCAATATGTATTGGCTTCATGATTTTTAGCAAATCACCAGCTATCAACGAATTTGATAAATTCTTTACCAGTTAGTCGTACACTCTGTAATAGCCAATACTTTATTCATAAAGAATAAGGTGTACTGATAACCTTACAATTTTTGGTAAATTGTAAACCATCAACGGATTTGATGAAGTCTTTACCTAGTACCGTTTGTCTAGGACTAGCCAACTCTTTGTTTCGAAACAAGGTGAGTTAGAACCATATAGTTTTCAAACTATCAGCTTTCAACAGATTTGATAAGTCTTTACCATAAACCGTTTGCATATGGACTAGCCATTTCTTATGTGTGTTAGACATGGTGAACTGAGAACCATTTGTGAAGTGTGACTGAAAGTCAAACACTTAAGGCTCTTTCTCAGCTTCTTCTTCATCTTTCAAATCCTTGATTTGTTGTTTAACCATTCTGATCAACTTCAAAGCATCAACAGATTCTTCTGTAACTTCTAATTGTTGTTCTAACATCCTTTCCAACAATCTTCTTTTGAAAGGGTAAGTCTTCTCTTGCAGCATATAGTATGTAACATCATCTATATCCAGAATATGCAATCCACATGACCTATAATATCTCCAGTAACTAGGAACCTGATTCTCTAATTCCTTCAACATTTCTTGATCACAATTGTGTGGCTCATACATAAAGAGAAATTCCCAGTATAATAGTGATACTTCAGTTTTACCTGCACTGGCTTCTTGAACTAACCTGAAAAGATCTTGAATATCTTGTCTGTCAAGAATGTGAAGAATATCCTCCAAAAGTCTGAATATCCTTGTTGTGCCATCAGTTCTTTGAATTCCATGAGCTTCAAGTCCTTGATCCATAGAGTAAATCTGTAACACCCCATTTTGATAAATGGAATGTCACGCGTAATTATGGCGTGTCATCAAAGCATGCAAGGTAATATGTACTAAAACATACATGACCATAGGGAAAACTGGAATCAAACATCGGTTCCTAAACATAAGCCCAAAACATAAATAAAGGAAATGAACAAAACGAAAGACTAAACAAGCATAAATATGAAGGCAAGAGGAGAAGGAATCTAAGGTAGCTCCCATCCTATGCGTGTCCTCCAAATGCTCCAGTCAGTCCTTGAGTACCTGCCGTTTTGGGACATGGAAAGGAAAGTAACGGCTAAGCAAAACGCTCAATGCACGGATATAGACATAGTATGAATGACTAAGCATAATAAAGACTTAATAGCAGCGGAAATGTATAAGTCCTGGAAAACCTGTAACATGTTTATAAAACTGGTTTTATAGTTTGAAAATCCTTATGTTTATCTTATGAAAACTGTTTAGCATATTTTACCATTAGCCAATATAGGTCATGAAAATCCACCGTGCATGAATACTTGGAGGGGTGACCTCATCATGCAAATTAGAGGGGCTGCCTCTAATTTAATATACTGGTTTTGGGTAGGAGGGATCAGCTCCTTGTGAAGGATGCAAGGCACACACCACATTCACCATGAAATCCTGACTGAAAACATGTAACTAGGATGCACCCATACGCCCCACATGATAAATATATTATAAATGGCCAAAAGCTGAAGGGATGCCACGAGCAATCACTCCGCCGTGATGAAGTCATAACATCAGTGCCTCTAATGTTATGGTTATGGTACCTCTATAACTAGGTGAAACTGGTCATGCATGTATATGGCTTTAGGTATTCTAATTAAACATAAGCAATTCAAAAACATATAAAACAAATACTGGGAAAACAGTTGGCTGCATACAAGGAATCCTAATAAGGAAAGAATGTCCATACTGAAAGGACGGGAATCCGTACCTTATGTCCAGTGAACGAAGAAGACGAACTGAGAGGAATCCTACTTCCGTATCACTAATGCTACATGAATACATACATGAATAAGTATCTGACTACTAAATACGTAACTGGTTTTATGTCATGTCTTAGCTTATTTTATATGTTCTTATCATGTTTCACTGTTTTAAGCCCTAAACTGGGTTTATCTTATATTCTATCTATTCTGATTAAGTATTTCTGGTATTTCATGTATTATTATACTTACTGTGTAATAATAAGTAACTTCCCAAAAATAGCAGGTTTCCTAAAATAGAAAGTTTCCAAAAATTGAAAGTTTCCAAAAATTAAAAGTTACCAAAAATAGAAAGTTCCAAAAAACAGAAAGTTTCCAAAAATAGAAAGTTTCCAAAAATAGGAATTTTCCAAAAATAGAATTACTGCTTAAAATAGATAAGTTTCTAAAAATAGAAAGTTTCCATAAATAGATTAGCTGCCTTATTTAAATAAGTTTCCATAAATAGATTAGCTGCCTGAAATAAATAAGTTTCTAAAAATAGAAGGTTTCCATAAATAGTTTTGCTTCCTTATTTAAATAAGTTTCTAAAAATAGAACGTTTCCATAATTAGATATAAGCTGGTTAAATAAGCTAAGTATATAAGCCTAAGTGTTTTCATGATTATTTTCTAAGTCATATAGTTTATTAATTATTTCATGTAATTAAAATAAACTATAGGTTAAAATATTTAATTAAAGTATAACATGTTTTTAATTAAATAAAGTTAAATACTTAGGTTAAAACATGTATTATTATTTATTAATAATATAACCTAAGTCATGTTAATTAATTAATTATAACCATGGTTTTTAAATAATTAATTAATTATAAGTCTTAAAAATATAAAATACTTAGGTTAATAATTTCATGATTTTAATAATTAATATAAACTAAGTCATGTTATTAAATTAATCCTGTCATGTTTATTAATTTAATTTTAACATAAGATTATAAAAGAAAAATAATCTTAACATACACCGTGAACCGGATCTTGACTAAGAACCATGAACCGGACATGAAATCGACACCATACCCCGAACCAAATCGGGGTTACCCTTGTCTTGTTACTGCCGTGGGACCCACACCAACCAACCGGCACCATATGGTCTCGGTGGTGGTCAAATAGCCAAACCGAGACCCTCTCGGGTTCAGTTTAGGCGGCGGCCAAGAACAAACACCCCTAAAACATCCCTTTTGATTTATTCCAAAACCAATTTCATGTTAGATCTATGATTTAATTAGGTTTTTAAGAAAAACATGTCATGTTCTTACTTATTTAAAAGATAAAATCAAAAGAAAAGGGTTAAAAGAATTACCGAATGCGTGGATCTAAACAACGATGAACAAACACGAACACTAGCAATAAATCCAATATCAAAGATCAATAAACACCTCCTTTGGTGTGTTTATGGGTGGCGGCCAAAAGAGAAAAAGGAGGAGAAGGAAGAACTTTTAGGTTTTTGTAAAAATCCTCTGTAAAGTGAAAATGAGTAGTGATCTTTTCCTAATTCCTTGTTTTAGTAAAAATTGATGGGCTAAGCCCATCTTCCCTCCCTAATTTCGTGGTATGGGGCCCACATGGGGTAACCCATACATTTCCTGAGTCTAAATATTATAGTGTGTTCTCGTGTGTTCTCGTGTTCGTAATTTACGTGTTTTAATTAGTTATCGATCGTGACTTAATATATTTATTCGTGTTCGTAATAAATATATATACGTAATTACTATTAGCTCGTGATTTAATTATGTTCATGATTTCATGATCGCATGTTCGTGATTAGTTATTGTTTAAATAATTATTGCGTGTTCGTGCGTAATAAATACTTATCGTGTTCTAACACGTACGTAATACGTAAAATCCTAACACGTAAACGTAATCGTACTATAAAAGGAAAGTTTTAATCTAGTACGTACGATCTTAATGGTACTATTCATGGTACAAGCATGCGGGTTTACAACTCTTCCCCCTATAAAGAATAATTCGTCCCCGAATTATAGATAACGAAACTGAAAGAGAAACATACCCGAATCAAACTGAGAGGGTATGTAAGATTTATGAACGTACAGGTGACATGGTAGAAGGAACGTGGAACGTGACATGTCTTGAAAGGACATGGAATGTGACGTGACTGAAAGGACATATCTAATTGATGAGAGAAAACGGATAAAAGTCCGGATGAACTTGTCCGTTTCCAAGTGGCCTCCCTCTTGGAACGGTTCCTTTAGAAGATCTTGACACAAATGATAAATCATGGTCCTCCTGACCTTGACTTGGAATACGAAGAAATTCTTGGTTATCAACGGAAGGTAGATCCCCTAAATTTGATCGAGGAAAAATAAGAGTTAACGTGCTAGGGTAACTGAAACGTTACGATGCAAGACAATCTGAATTAACTGATAATTAGAAACGATGCGCGAGTCATAAAGAAACGTAGTACGTGAAAATTTTTGAACGTGATACGTGAAAAAATTTGAACGTGCTACGTGGAGATATGGCGAGTGTAGTATGAGTAAACATAGCGTGATCCATGATACGTGTAACATATCTTGATCATGATATGAGGAACGTGGAATGAACATGACATGTGAAACATATCGTGAACATAGAATATAATGGCGGTAACGCCAAACGCTACAAGGTGAGACGTGGAATATGACATGAAACGTCTATCTGATGATGGAGAGTTATACTAAACTTGGGTCTGGTCTCTCAAGTTCTTGCAAAACTTCCCTGAACGAAATGAACGTAAAATCGTAAGCCCAGATATGACCATGAACGTGAATAGTGTCATGAACGTGAACGCGAAAGCAAGTCGTGGAATCAGAATGAAGACGTGAAGTAATTTAGGAGTACAATTGCGAATCTTTGTCTGACTCGATAGCTGTGGGATTACCAAGTGGTCGGATGAGCCTTGGCTGGAACATGTCCGATCAATCCGTTGGTTCTGCAATCCTTGCGGATGTAAGGATTCTGTAGACTTGATCAAACTATTTGCAATAACCCAGATAGCATCATGCTTCTTCTGAGTTTGCGTTAATCTGGTAACTAAACCCCGTGGAGATCTTGTCCCTTTCGATTCACAATTTCAGATGATGAAAACATCCCAGTCTGTTGGTGTCCATCTTAACCTGTTTGTATGACAGGTATGAAGATATGAACATAACTGTATCTTGCTTCATCGAACTTGATACATAGGAGTTTGCGAAACTCTGAGTCCATGAATCTAAACTTCTCTTAGCGTAGGATCTTCTATAACACCTAATGTAATGTAGGGTTATCTCCTTTACGCATAAGCTGAGTCATGGTGAGATTAACCATGCAAATCTATGTGATCCAGAATGTCACTGTGATCAACCAGAACTGATATATGAAATCTTCAGGGTGGAATTTCTTTTGTCATAGAATTTGCAACATAGTGCAGATATGGTCTTCCTGTTCTTCTTCTAGGCTTAAAGGAAATCAGGTTATCCTCAATGAAAACACTGATGAATTTGCTATGAGTTCATGGAAACTCATTCTTATAATGTCGTTGGAGCATTGATGAGACTAATTCAAAATCATAAATCTAGCATGACCGAGTCGTGTATGAATAGCAGTCATGGACATGTCCTGCTTTTTCAATCGTCACTGTTGGCAGCATGATCATGGGTTCGATCTTGGAAAAGTGATTAACACTATACGGTTGATTGGACATGTCATCAATACGTGGAGGAGAATAACGGTCATGAATGGTGACTTGTTTAAGTCGACGGTAGTCGACACATAATCTCATGGTACCATCCTTCTCCTTGTAGGTTCTTCTGGAATGTATAGGAAGACTTTGGAATAATCAACTGGCTATGCGTAAAAGAATTAAGTGGTCGTGTCTTACTAACAGCTAGAAAATTTTAGCGACCATGGCTAACAACGCACATGCTTTTAAACATAGATAATTTGTACAGATTTTCCTTATGGAAAATCAAGCTGAATGTATTCAGGAGCCTGAACATTACTGTACATAATTATGAATCATAGCATGGTGTGCTGTTCATAGTACATAATTAGGATAAATTCATCTCGTGTCTGTCTGAGGAAATGCGTTAGCAGCTTCGATCTCATCATTAAGCTGAAGGAAAACCTTCGTATACGTGGGAATACGAAAGGCGTGCTTCATGGTCATGAATCAATGATTTATGGTTACAAGAATGAAAGTGACATCGGCAACGTGACAGTTCTCACTGATGCGCCGGTAATGGTATTGAAATTCTTGTGGCCTGATTAATACATGGCACAACAAAATGGGTATACCCTTGGAGGGTACCCTGAATTTCTTAGAAATGTTCCATAGTTGGACGTGAGTCGCGTGTCTTGACTTGTTTCTTGGAACTATAAGCATGACATATGTCTTGACTGGTGTCTTGACATGTGTCTTCAGAAAGTATACGTGAGACATGTGTCTTGACTGATGTCTTGACATGTGCCTTCAGAAAGTATACGTGAGACATGTGTCTTGACTGATTTCTTGACATGTGTCTCGAGACGTAATGCAATAGAACTACAATATTAGGTTATTATGCCAGACTTGGCGGATCGGTTGGACTACTGATCCTTTGTATGTCTGATCACGTCCGCGGCCGGAGCCTCGGTTGCGATTTCAAGGATAGTTCTGTCATAGTAGTGGTTACTATCGCCTTGTCTGTCTGTTCCATGACGGTCATTCTCATGACCGTGATTCATGTAACTATTCAGCTAAGTGGCCGACTGGTACCGGTTTGCACTCATATGGTTGAAATGACAGCCGAATGACGTGTGACATGTAACTAAGAATTAGGGACAATGATTGATGGAAATCGTCTGATGGTGAAGCATCTTCTCGTCCGATTGCTTTGCTCTGACGCCTTTGTCTTCGTCTTGTAGGATCTCCGAACGTCAGCAGCATCAACCTTTAGTAACATCTCCCAGTTATGAGCGGCATCAACAATCTTGTAGAATATCAACAATTGAAAATACGCCTGAGGTGATTCAGAATCGACTAGAGAATACTCGTGAAGTATTGCAAGTGAAATACACATGGATTAATGTGCGTGTAATACACATGAAATACGGTACGTGGAGTACACGTGGAATGCACATGAAATGATCGGTATGGGGTCGATCATTTATCATGATTTAAGGAAAGTATATCGGTTAAACGGTTAGGAAAACCATCATGATAACCTGGCAATGCCAGTATATACCTCATTTTGGTTGCATAGAGAAACGCTAAAGTGTGGTTACACAAAATTCAACGATGATTTCCTGACAGCATGATCAATGAAAACCAACCATGACTATCATGAAAGCAGAATTCAATGAAATCCAACCATGTCTTGCGTGAAAGCATAAATAACAAAAGAGGCGTAAGATGTAATCAACATGAAGACGGAATTATCATGAAGGAACATAAAACGATCTATCATAAAGGAGTGTATAACATAATCAGCATGAAACCGAAGTTAACCATGACAGTATGAAAACATACTTGACTTAAAAACATAGTAACTTATGAGGGGACATGAAAACAATTTATGCCAATAAATCATGAGAAAAATTTTATGCATGAAAACAGTGCATGAATGCGTAATGTAGTTTATAAAAACCTTTTATATGTGCGAGGGGACGCCTATGGGTCGGTCCCAAAACAAAAGACATGGCGAGGGGACGCCTATGGGTCGGTCCCAAAGTTAAAAGTTTCAATAAACGCACATGCGACTAAATAGGGCCAGTCCTGTACCAACCATTACTTAGTCATAATCCCTGCAACAATGATACATGAAACATAAATAAATGAAACTTATCTGTAAAAAAAACTAATCAGAAAAAAAATTTATGTGACTAATTATGAACTACTGAGGTTCAGTCCACATAGTCACAGTTCACGAGAACGTCATGCATGAAACCATGACACATAACTAAATATGTATGACGGTTGTCCATCCATATTAGTAAAACAATATCGATGAAAACATCAAGGTTAAAACCTCAAGGTGCTGAAAACGTCATAGTTAAAACAACAATGCGCTGAAAACATCAATACGTGGAATAACAAACGTTGGCTTAGGAAGCTCCTAGTGACTACCCACTAGTCACAGGTCAAGTTTTAGAGGTTGAAGCCTTGGCTCTGATACCATAATTGTAACACCCCATTTTGATAAATGGAATGTCACGCGTAATTATGGCGTGTCATCAAAGCATGCAAGGTAATATGTACTAAAACATACATGACCATAGGGAAAACCGGAATCAAACATCGGTTCCCAAACATAAGCCCAAAGTATAAATAAAGGAAATGAACAAAACGAAAGACTAAACAAGCATAAATATGAAGGCAAGAGGAGAAGAAATCTAAGGTAGCTCCCATCCTATGCGTGTCCTCCAAATGCTCCAGTCAGTCCTTGAGTACCTGTCGTTTTGGGACATGGAAAGGAAAGTAATGGCTGAGCAAAACGCTCAGTGCACGGATATAGACATAGTATGAATGACTAAGCATAATAAAGACTTAATAGCAGCGGAAATGTATAAGTCCTGGAAAACCTGGAACATGTTCATAAAACTGGTTTTATAGTTTGAAAAGCCTTATGTTTATCTTATGAAAACTGTTTAACATATTTTACCATTAGCCAATATAGGTCATGAAAATCCACCGTGCATGAATACTTGGAGGGGTGACCTCCTCATGCAAATTAGAGGGGCTGCCTCTAATTTAATATACTGGTTTTGGGTAGGAGGGATCAGCTTCTTGTGAAGGATGCAAGGCACACACCACATTCACCATGAAATCCTGACTGAAAACATGTAACTAGGATGCACCCATACGCCCCACATGATAAATATAATATAAATGGCCAAAAGCTGAAGGGACGCCACGAGCAATCACTCCGCCGTGGTGAAGTCATAACATCAGTGCCTCTAATGTTATGGTTATGGTACCTCCATAACTAGGTGAAACTAGTCATGCATGTATATGGCTTTAGGTATTCTAATTAAACATAAGCAATTCAAAAACATATAAAACAAATACTGGGAAAACAGTTGGCTGCATACGGGGAATCCTAATAAGGAAAGAATGTCCATACTGAAAGGACGGGAATCCGTACCTTATGTCCAGTGAACGAAGAAGACGAACTGAGAGGAATCCTACTTCCGTATCACTAATGCTACATGAATACATACATGAATAAGTATCTGACTACTAAATACGTAACTGGTTTTATGTCATGTCTTAGCTTATTTTATATGTTCTTATCATGTTTCACTGTTTTAAGCCCTAAACTGGGTTTATCTTATATTCTGTCTATTCTGATTAAGTATTTCTGGTATTTCATGTATTATTATACTTATTGTGTAATAATAAGTAACTTCCCAAAAATAGCAGGTTTCCTAAAATAGAAAGTTTCCAAAAAATAGGAAGTTTCCAAAAATAGAAAGTTACCAAATATAGAAAGTTTCCAAAAATAGAAATTTTCCAAAATTAGAAAGTTTCCAAAAATAGAAAGTTTCCAAAAATAGGAAGTTTCCAAAAATAGAAAGTTTCCAAAAATAGAATTACTGCCTAAAATATATAAGTTTCTAAAAATAGAAAGTTTCCATAAATAGATTAGCTGTCTTATTTAAATAAGTTTCCATAAATAGATTAGCTGCCTGAAATAAATAAGTTTCTAAATAGAAGGTTTCCATAAATATATTTGCTGCCTTATTTAAATAAGTTTCTAAAAATAGAACGTTTCCATAATTAGATATAAGCTGGTTAAATAAGCTAAGTATATAAGCCTAAGTGTTTTCATGATTATTTTCTAAGTCATATGATATAATGTATAGTTTATTAATTATTTCATGTAATTAATATAAACTATAGGTTAAAATATTTATTTAAAATATAACATGTTTTTAATTAAATAAAGTTAAATACTTAGGTTAAAACATGTATTATTATTTATTAATAATATAACCTAAGTCATGTTAATTAATTAATTATAACCATGGTTTTTAAATAATTAATTAATTATAAGTCTTAAAAATATAAAATACTTAGGTTAATAATTTCATGATTTTAATAATTAATATAACCTAAGTCATGTTATTAAATTAATCATGTCATGTTCATTAGTTTAATTTTAACAAAGATTATAAAAGAAAAATAATCTTAACATACACCGTGAACCGGATCTTGACTAAGAACCATGAACCGGACATGAAATCGACACCATACCCCGAACCAAATCAGGGTTACCCTTGTCTTGTTGCTGCCGTGGGTCCCACACCAACCAACCGGGACCATATGGTCTCAGTGGTGGTCAAATAGCCAAACCGAGACCCTCTTAGGTTCGGTTTAGGCGGCGGCCAAGAACAAACACCCCCAAAACATCCCTTTTGATTTATTCCAAAACCAATTTCATGTTAGATCTATGATTTAATTAGGGTTTTAAGAAAAACATGTCATGTTCTTAATTATTTAAAAGATTAAATCAAAAGAAAAGGGTTAAAAGAATTACCGAATGCGTGGATCTAAACAACATTGAACAAACACGAACACTAGCAATAAATCTAATAATTCGTTTTTAGTGTAGTTGTCTTCTCAGCTCGATTCGAATTGATATAACGTTTTTTAGCTCGACTTAATTGTTTTTGGTGAAAAAGACTTGTTTGGAATTCTATGTCTAATTGGCAAGAAGCAAGTAAAAAGGTAAAAATATTCTATAAACTACGTATACGTACTAACCTAAAAACATTTAGCAATTACACATTTAATTTGCACAAAATATAAAATGAAAAATACAAATCTTATACTACAAATATAAAAAAAATGTAAAATACAAATAAAAAAAAGTAAAGTGTAAAATGTAAGATTTTAATTTCTAAATGTGTATTAACTCTTGAACGTTTTTTTTTACAACTTCAATTAGCCCAAGTCAACTATCACCCTTCTATCTATCTGATCTTTTAAAAGAGCTGGCCCAAAATTCAATAAGCCCAACAGCCTGAAACTGATCCAACAGAAAGAAAACGGTAAGGACTAAAAATGAAATTGATTTAACAGATTTATCTATCCGAGGACTGTCACTGAAACATACAGATATAAAGTGAAGGGTAAAATGTGACAATTAGCAAAACTTAAACATTTTAACTACATTTACTCTTTTTTAAAACAAGACTTTACTGTACCCTTTTTATTTATACCAAAAAGACTTTTCCTACTGAGTTTAAAGGTACAGTACTACAAAAAGACTTTTCCTACTGGTATCCAAACGCCACTTTAAAGATCATGAACAAGTAGAGGTTGAATTAAAATCAGAACCAGACTCTTAATATCAATTAACTGGGCAATTAAAGCAAATTGCAAGTACACTACACTAAAACAAGATCTATCAGAACATACTAAAGATTAACAGCAAATAAAATGTGCTTAACCATTTCTTCCGTAGCCTAGTCCGTTGAGTCGAAGCTCGGCGCTGAGCCGGCTTAGCTAACTGCTGCTGACTATCGAACTGAAATCACCATCAAATCTGCATCTGTGAACACCTGCAAAATCTACTACTAAACGAAACAGGAAATGTTATCGCTCAAAAGCTTTGAGCTTATGAGTTTCCAAACATAATCAAGAAAAGTAAATCAACTCGCTAGTAACATCAGTAAGCTACTGAATAAGCCAGCATCAAACTTTCTGAATAAGCTATTCCAAAATGAAAATTATCGAACTGATAACTAAAAGTGAATGATTCTTTTTCGACAAAACTAGAAATTGTTAACTAACTAAAAAAACTGATCACTTAAGAAATTTGAAAAATCATGATTTAATAATGAAAGTATGAACAGTTAAAACAAAACGGAAACTTAAACTGAAATCATTGACGAAAAAGAAATTTTGGTTCAACTGCTAAATCTATTCTATATTATCAGCTACTTTTACTTATCTAATGAGCTTATGATTAACTAATTTGATCCAGAAAACTGAAAACTGAAAAGCTGACTATATGTTTTTATAAGCTCGAAAAACTGAAAAGCTTTTGACTACTGAATTCTCACCAAAAATCTACAAGATCAACCCTTTTAACACACTCACAAGCTTTTAGAAATACGAACATCTAATATCCGAATCATCACCAATTTACTCTTTAACGTGGACAGTTCTATTACTCAGCATAATCCATGAAATTTAGACCTCGATGAACAGTAAAAATAAGCAGTCAAGATAGAGAGAGAAAAAGTTATAAGCTTCGAAGAGCTTATATAGAGAGTAAAGATAGAGCTTATGAACTAGTAATGAGAAAAAGATCCGAGATTAAAGAAAACTTGGTAATTCATTAATGGCAGAAAACGGTTACAATCTATAACAAACTATAACAGAAAGTTTAACATCTAAAGCTTTGACAAAACTAAGCTAACTACTCCTAACTAACTATGTGAAAAAAAAACACCTAAGCTAACCGGTTGCAAAATGAGAACTTCATCTTCTATTTATAGCCAGCAAGAGAGGTGTTGTGACGTGTTCAATCTAATGATTGATTGACACGTGTTTAATACGAGGTTTACTCGTTCTTCATCATCTTCTATCCAAATTGGGCGTTTCTTTGTTCTTCAATCTTGATTTAATTAAGTAGTATCTCCTTGTAGAGGAGATCAAAAGGAGTCTTTTTCTTGTTGTAAACTTTTGCTGAAACTTCATGGATCGTTTGATATGGCGATTTGCAGGTTATGGAGGTAAGAGATAAGATGAAACCGACTTTGATCTTTCTCTTTCTTCTTTGAGAAGACGAATGTTTACGTGTGAATTTTGACCGGTCTTTGGTCAACAGACCAAAGTTAAGTAAACTTAAACTTTCCACTTGATTTTGCCATTTGGTCCTTTATTTTTCATCTCTTGCCAAATGGTTATAAAACTCTTTTAAAGTAAATTCCCTTTCATCCTTTGTCTTGTAGGAAATTGCAAGTCTAGTCCTCCATCTTTGAAGTAGTGGCAAAATTGGTCCTTTAAGCATCTTTCTTCTCTTTCTTTGTCTTTTGATCAAATAAGTCCTTGAAAGCTCGTGTTTGTCTCGAATGTACCTATATTACCTGAAAATACACAAACACAAAATACACGCGTAATTCTGATAATTAACAGTTAAAATAATGTATTTGACTGTGTTTTTAATGGTTTTAGGATCATTATTGATGAGTGTTTTCACACTTATCAACTCCCCTCCACTTGACCATTGCCATGTCCTCATGCAATGCAGCATTTTAAAGCTCTAAAGTTACACTTTTCTCATAATTAACCAACCTTGGCCCTTTTATGATTTAATAAACTATACTATGCTATATGATGAATGGTTTTGAATATTTACAATGCAATGCTAAGGAAAACAATTCTATTTATATATTTTTGATTTTTTTTTCATAAATGGTTTTGATGGAAATAACTCATAAAGAACTCAATGACTTGGATTAGGGCTTGGATACCATGAACATTTATCACCCTCAAGTTTCACTTTCCCCATACCAAGCTAATAAATGGGATCATTGCATTCACAAGTAAAAAGTGCATCAACTTATTCATAACAATTAAATGTGGAACCGGTTATTAATTGAGCAAATTGCTTGTGGGCAAATTTGTCATTATTAAAGTGTGAAATATAAGAAGTGTAAAATCCGAAAATAAGGAAGCACGGTTTTAATCCTAAGTAATCTTCTCATCCATTACTTGAAAAACCGCTCACAATTAATATAAGTCCGTATTAAGAGTAATAAGTCATTCGCCTTATGTGTAAAATCCTCATGTCATGCTTTCATAAGTAACTACACACTCGCTAAGGAAAGAGAAATAAACTCACGCAATAATTTACATCCGCATCTTTTTGAGATTTTGGATCTTCAACCCCGCAACCCGTCAAGGTAATATTGGATTGGAGCAATCTATTGAATCCCCGCAACCCGTCAAGGTAATATTGGAACTCAATAGTCACTATAATTAACACCACACTGCCCCTCTTGGGAGTCTTGCATTATTTTGTTCTTTTTTCATTTTTTTTCTAGCCACTCATTTTTTTTCATAAGCCGCTCTTATTTTTCTTTATTCCTCACCAAGAAATTTGCAAAGAAGAAAAGGAAAAACACCCGCTAAATATGGAGCATGACACAAGTCTAGTACACATAAAACGTGTTAACTTAGAATCTTAAGACGTACTCATATCAACCATAAATGATTAGCCAAAAATGCATAAGAGATTACAAACCAATTAAAACCGTACTTGATTATTTATTAACAATTATATACAAGCGAAGAAAATAGAGGTCAAGAAGAGAAGGGTTTAGCCACAAGTAATTGCCATGAAGTCTATCTAGCCCTTTTACACTTGCTTCAACTCTATCATTTCCCATTCTCCACAAATTTAAAATTTCAAAGAATGAAATTGGTGGAAGCTTAGCCTAATAGACCAATGAAGGACTACATGGTTAAGGATACTAGCTAGAGAGTGCTAAGATAAGCAAACTCGGGTTGAGTCAAAATATCCATGGCGGGCCTAATATGTCAAAGAAGTCTAAACTTGTTAAAACCATGTTTTATTATATTTTTTTCTTTTTATTTATTTTGATGAAAAATAAAAGAAGAAATATATACAATGCAAATGTGTTGTGCAAATGAAAAATGATTGATGTAAAAATTATGAATGCATATTTTTGTTGGCCAAAGTAGATCAAAAATTTGAAAAATGTTCGAAAAATTAATTTTCCCAATTATCATGAAGTTAAGGCAATGGTCTAGGTAAGGTCACTTCGATAGAAGTCTCCCCTACACTTAAGATAAACATTGTCCTCAATGTTTAAGAGCATGGAAGTATAAAAACTTCCCCTACACTTATGACAATGAATAGACTTTGCTTAACCCAAGTTAAGGAAGAGACAACTAAAGGATATTCATTTTAAGCACAAGTGTTTAATATCACAATAGCAAAAACTAATCGAAGTGAACCAGATACACGGGCCTCCTCCATAAGCTCCAAGCATGAAATGTGAGAGAGCAACCCTTGAAACAAACACGAAAAAACGAAGAAAGGCACCCCTCCACTTCAACTCTACTATAACATCCTTTTAATTAAACCTAACCTATTGAAAATCTACTCTACGTTTTCTAACCTAGTTATTCAATGCTTGAGTTTTTTTAACCCTAAGTCGCTAGCTCGACTCGGCCCCGAATTAGGTTGTCCTTGGGGAAACCATCATGGAGAATAAAGAATATCCACTTTGAAGCACGTCTCACATGATACTCTCAAACTTAGCACGTTGCCATTTACTATAAGATTTACCAAATCTGCCTCGATAAATGGAACGGTCCAACGTGTCTCAAGTTTGTCCAACATACGAAATCTCTCAAATAGGAAGCACCCCAGGATCAAATACATAGTTTCCATCTCGACAAGTGAACAACTCCAAAATAGGTAGCATCACCAAAGTAAGCTCATACAAGAAGCGCATATCAATCGAAGGCACACTCTTAAATGAAGTAGATGAAAACCAAAGTGTCTCAAATTTATGTATCCCAGGATCAAAAACCTTTCCCTTCATGGGAAAATAAGAAGATGAACTCGTATCAACCATATAAGATTCCCCCTTAGTGATCAAAGCATCATGAGAATATGAAGGTGTAGGTATCAAAACATTCATAACAAGTATATCCATATTAGGCTCATCATCATCATCAAAAGGTGGGTAATCTTCCATAGAAGGCATAGTGAAAGGAGGATCAAGATCAATAGTGTCTTGTGGAAGAGGTGTAGGCTCTAGGTTCCCAAAAAGCATATTCTCACTAAGACGAATCTCTTCTTCCCAATTAGAATCACTATCATCAACCTCAATATCAATTTTAGCAAGATAAGCCTCTATGGTGTCATCAATATTCATATGAGAATCCATATCAAAGATTTTGGGTTCTAAAGGTGCCATAGGTGAAAAAGGATCAATCTCTAAGAGTATAGGATCTTCATCAATAACCAACTTCAAGGGTGGAAGGGTGGGAATAGAAGGTTCAAAAGAAGGTGTATTGAGAGAATCACTCAAAGGGATGATATCATCATGAAAGTCAATAGGTGCAACCTCAAAAACCGGTGAAGAAATATCAATGAAAGGTTCTTCTTCTATAGAATCATCATTATGGTTTCCATTCAAAGCTTCAATCGAGGAGATAAGATTATAGACGTTTGATAAAACCTCACGAATATGAACATCTTCCACTTCTTCTATATGATCATCATCATCATCCAAATTAGGAAGGTCATCTTGACATGAAAAGTCCTCGGATAATATATCATAAGATGCCTCACTAGAATCACAATCATCATCCTCTACTTGTGGAAAATCTTGCATAAACTCTTCCTCAATCTCATTATCCCTTTCTTTGAACAATTCATCAAGATCAAAATCACCAAAATCACTAGTAGTAGCATGAAGGTCAACATGTGATGAAATCTCAATGTGATCATGAGGAGAAGTATCAATAGAAAGCTCATCACATGGTTCAATGGAAATACCCTCAAACTCTCTTTGGATTGGGATAAGGTTCTCAACACTAGAAACGGTTAATTCTTCTAAATTGGTGTTTGTATTAGTGCTAAGAGGCTCGTCCCCCATGGTTAAAGAGTCGGTGGTTGCCACGTGAGGTAAAGGTGATGAAGGTGTGTCATCATTAAGTGTCATACAACTCGAAGGTTCCTCAACATCTTCATCTAATAATGGATCAGGCCTACGAGTAAAAGTAGTCATGTAATGTCCGTCTTCCTCGATTATAAGAGTCTTAAGGAATAAATCATTTGAATATTTCCTGAGGCGACAAGAAAATTTGTTCAACGATTCACGATACAAATCACCGAATTCCTTGTCAAAATATGGCAGAGGCTCAATTTCCTCTTCCTCAGTAGAGTTAATTAGTCCCTTTAACCATCGATGCGTGTCTTTCATTTCCTTGTAGCTCATGTTTTTCATACCATCAAGCATTTTATAAACGTCATCGTACAACTTGTTATTTCTCTCGAGTAAAGAATGAAACTTCTTGACATTATCAAGGACATAGGATGGCGGATCCCTCGGTCTACAATCATAACCATAATGGGGTGCGTTCCCACAAAACTCACATGAATAAATCGAAGAATATGGTGGAGATGGATTTCCATAATTAGGTGGATTATAGTTTGGAAAAGAGTTTGGATTATGAAAGTTGTCATGATTGTAACCTTGAAAATTTCCTTCATTTTGAAAACCCTCATAATGTGAAAATCCTTGATTTTGAAAAGTATCTTGATTATAGCATGGAAAATTTTCATCATTATTTTGAAAGCCTTCATTGTTTGAAAATCCTTGATTATGAAAGGTTTCTTGATTATAGCCTTGAAAAGTATCATTATTTTGAAAACCTTCATAATTAGAAAATCCTTGGTTGTGGTATGGCACATTAAAGGTTTGATCATGAAATGATGGTGGAGGTTGTGATGAAAAACCGGAATATCCCATATAGTCATTACAAGTATAGTCCATTTGAGTGGTAGGTTGAAAATTAGGGTTCTCGGTTCCATTGTAAGCATATCCCTCCCCATAATAACCATTATTTTGATCACATAAATACGTATCGTGTGGACCACCACAAATCGAACAAGGCGAATAATTAGCGTTGGCGGATCGTTGTTGCAAAATCTCCCACATGGAACGAGTATCCATGTTTAACAAGGTGGCCGAATGTATATACAAGTATAATAACGTTTAAAAGCTTCCTCAGGGAAGGAAGTAATACACCAAAGGTGGTATGTTTACACGTGTGCGAGTACACGTGTAAGTAAACACGAGGAATGAGGGAGTAGCCCTCGGTCGACTTTGAAAAGAATAAGATTATCCTCTTCGAGTTTCGATATGAAATATCCACAAGAAAGTATATATATAATTACTACTTGGGTGCAAGACCTCCAATTAAGCCTTCCTTCTTAGAATACGCACTAGTGAACGGGGGGTTAGGTGGCGCGAAGCACTTAAGTACCTATTAACCCTTAGACGGCATTTTATAGCACGTCGCCTATCTATTCACTTTAGTAGTTTGTATTCTTCGAATTATTGCCAATTGGAAGTATTTATCTATTCTTGCTTAATTAAATTGGATCGATACGCGTGTCAAGGACCGGAACGCCCCTCAACACGGTGTATTGCCTCGGCAATACTTATGGAGATAGGTAACTTGGTTGTTTTTATACGTATACTTATTTACATATAATAATATATAAAAAATATTTTTGTATTTATTTTTTTTTTAAGAAAAAATACTATATCTACGTAAAAACCGATAAAAACGAATAATATATATTTTTTTGGGTGTAATCTTTTAGGAAAAAGATTACTTTTTGGATTTTTTTATTTTTTTGGTTCAATTCTTTAGGAGAAGAATTGGCTTTGTGATTTTTTTATTTTTTTGTATTTTTATCTTTTTGATTTTTTTTTTCTTTTTGATTTATAATACGTAAAAAATAACGTTCACAAAGTGAACGGATCCCAAAATCCAATCGTCTCACTCGAAATCGTTAATCTTCACGAAAAGAACCGGCAGCGGCGCCATTTAATAATTCGTTTTTAGTGTAGTTGTCTTCTCAGCTCGATTCGAATTGATATAACGTTTTTTAGCTCGACTTAATTGTTTTTGGTGAAAAAGACTTGTTTGGAATTCTATGTCTAATTGGCAAGAAGCAAGTAAAAAGGTAAAAATATTCTATAAACTACGTATACGTACTAACCTAAAAACATTTAGCAATTACACATTTAATTTGCACAAAATATAAAATGAAAAATACAAATCTTATACTACAAATATAAAAAAAATGTAAAATACAAATAAAAAAAAGTAAAGTGTAAAATGTAAGATTTTAATTTCTAAATGTGTATTAACTCTTGAACGTTTTTTTTTACAACTTCAATTAGCCCAAGTCAACTATCACCCTTCTATCTATCTGATCTTTTAAAAGAGCTGGCCCAAAATTCAATAAGCCCAACAGCCTGAAACTGATCCAACAGAAAGAAAACGGTAAGGACTAAAAATGAAATTGATTTAACAGATTTATCTATCCGAGGACTGTCACTAAAACATACAGATATAAAGTGAAGGGTAAATGTGACAATTAGCAAAACTTAAACATTTTAACTACATTTACTCTTTTTTAAAACAAGACTTTACTGTACCCTTTTTATTTATACCAAAAAGACTTTTCCTACTGAGTTTAAAGGTACAGTACTACAAAAAGACTTTTCCTACTGGTATCCAAACGCCACTTTAAAGATCATGAACAAGTAGAGGTTGAATTAAAATCAGAACCAGACTCTTAATATCAATTAACTGGGCAATTAAAGCAAATTGCAAGTACACTACACTAAAACAAGATCTATCAGAACATACTAAAGATTAACAGCAAATAAAATGTGCTTAACCATTTCTTCCGTAGCCTAGTCCGTTGAGTCGAAGCTCGGCGCTGAGCCGGCTTAGCTAACTGCTGCTGACTATCGAACTGAAATCACCATCAAATCTGCATCTGTGAACACCTGCAAAATCTACTACTAAACGAAACAGGAAATGTTATCGCTCAAAAGCTTTGAGCTTATGAGTTTCCAAACATAATCAAGAAAAGTAAATCAACTCGCTAGTAACATCAGTAAGCTACTGAATAAGCCAGCATCAAACTTTCTGAATAAGCTATTCCAAAATGAAAATTATCGAACTGATAACTAAAAGTGAATGATTCTTTTTCGACAAAACTAGAAATTGTTAACTAACTAAAAAAACTGATCACTTAAGAAATTTGAAAAATCATGATTTAATAACGAAAGTATGAACAGTTAAAACAAAACGGAAACTTAAACTGAAATCATTGACGAAAAAGAAATTTTGGTTCAACTGCTAAATCTATTCTATATTATCAGCTACTTTTACTTATCTAATGAGCTTATGATTAACTAATTTGATCCAGAAAACTGAAAACTGAAAAGCTGACTATATGTTTTTATAAGCTCGAAAAACTGAAAAGCTTTTGACTACTGAATTCTCACCAAAAATCTACAAGATCAACCCTTTTAACACACTCACAAGCTTTTAGAAATACGAACATCTAATATCCGAATCATCACCAATTTACTCTTTAACGTGGACAGTTCTATTACTCAGCATAATCCATGAAATTTAGACCTCGATGAACAGTAAAAATAAGCAGTCAAGATAGAGAGAGAAAAAGTTATAAGCTTCGAAGAGCTTATATAGAGAGTAAAGATAGAGCTTATGAACTAGTAATGAGAAAAAGATCCGAGATTAAAGAAAACTTGGTAATTCATTAATGGCAGAAAACGGTTACAATCTATAACAAACTATAACAGAAAGTTTAACATCTAAAGCTTTGACAAAACTAAGCTAACTACTCCTAACTAACTATGTGAAAAAAAAAACACCTAAGCTAACCGGTTGCAAAATGAGAACTTCATCTTCTATTTATAGCCAGCAAGAGAGGTGTTGTGACGTGTTCAATCCAATGATTGATTGACACGTGTTTAATACGAGGTTTACTCGTTCTTCATCATCTTCTATCCAAATTGGGCGTTTCTTTGTTCTTCAATCTTGATTTAATTAAGTAGTATCTCCTTGTAGAGGAGATCAAAAGGAGTCTTTTTCTTGTTGTAAACTTTTGCTGAAACTTCATGGATCGTTTGATATGGCGATTTGCAGGTTATGGAGGTAAGAGATAAGATGAAACCGACTTTGATCTTTCTCTCTCTTCTTTGAGAAGACGAATGTTTACGTGTGAATTTTGACCGGTCTTTGGTCAACAGACCAAAGTTAAGTAAACTTAAACTTTCCACTTGATTTTACCATTTGGTCCTTTATTTTTCATCTCTTGCCAAATGGTTATAAAACTCTTTTAAAGTAAATTCCCTTTCATCCTTTGTCTTGTAGGAAATTGCAAGTCTAGTCCTCCATCTTTGAAGTAGTGGCAAAATTGGTCCTTTAAGCATCTTTCTTCTCTTTCTTTGTCTTTTGATCAAATAAGTCCTTGAAAGCTCGTGTTTGTCTCGAATGTACCTATATTACCTGAAAATACACAAACACAAAATACACGCGTAATTCTGATAATTAACAGTTAAAATAATGTATTTGACTGTGTTTTTAATGGTTTTAGGATCTTTATTGATGAGTGTTTTCACACTTATCAAAATCCAACATCAAAGATCAATAAACACCTCCTTTGGTGTGTTTATGGGTGGCGGCCAAAAGAGAAAAAGAAGGAGAAGGAAGAACTTTTAGGTTTTTGTAAAAATCCTCTGTAAAGTGAAAATGAGTAGTGATCTTTTCCTAATTCCTTGTTTTAGTAAAAATTGATGGGCTAAGCCCATCTTCCCTCCCTAATTTCGTGGTATGGGGCCCACATGGGGTAACCCATACATTTCCTGAGTCTAAATATTATAGTGTGTTCTCGTGTGTTCTCGTGTTCGTAATTTACGTGTTTTAATTAGTTATCGATCGTGACTTAATATATTTATTCGTGTTCGTAATAAATATATATACGTAATTACTATTAGCTCGTGATTTAATTATGTTCATGATTTCATGATCGCATGTTCGTGAGTAATTATTGTTTAAATAATTATTGCGTGTTCGTGCGTAATAAATACTTATCGTGTTCTAACACGTACGTAATACGTAAAATCCTAACACGTAAACGTAATCGTACTATAAAAGGAAAGTTTTAATCTAGTACGTACGATCTTAAGGGTACTATTCATGGTACAAGCATGCGGGTTTTACAAAATCCATCTAGCAATAAATGATATTTTTCCAAAAATCTATGTATCTATACATTGATCTTCAAATTTTACAATCTTCAAGTACTTCTTCAAGCTCTCATCATCATCACTATCTTCTGCTGTTGATTTAGCCCTCTTGGCTTTCTTCTTTGTCTTTGTTGACATTTTCCTTTTAACACCCTTGGAAATTCCCTCAAGTTCTGTTGAACCCTCTTCCAAGTTCGTATGTACCGTCTCCTCAGTATGTACTGTTGTATGTACTGTTGACTATGTATGTACTGCTTGTACATTTTCAGTCTGAGCAATATCTTGAGCTTCAACTCTTGTATTCATTCTTTGAGCAGTCTCTTCCTCCCTTGAACTTACCTTTTCCTTTCTATTCTTCCTCACATAAGTGGTCTTGATAGTTGGAGATGTATTTGTAGGTTCAACAGTACTTGGCTCAATTCTAGGAGTACTACCAAATATCCTTTGTTGTTGCAGATGTCTTCTATGTTTTTCAACAGCTATTTTATCAGCCTCAGATCCAATTTCAACAAAATTTAATTCAGTTCTCTTATTTTGCTCATACAAAGTCTTGATTTCTTCAAAATTCTTCTTGACCAGCTGAATATGAGTAAAACCCTTAACTCTTCTATGGAGGTTTAATCTTTTCTCTTTTTCTCTTTTCCGCAAAGAATATTTGTTGCTCCCTTACCAGATCATCAATCAACTTTGATTTCTCTTCTTCATCATATGCATCTCTCTCTTCAGCTATCAATGAGTCTACAAGAAGCTCACTTGCATGTAATTCATCTTGAATCCTATCATACTCTTGTATGTTCCATTCTTGTTGTATTCTTTTAGCTTCTAGCAAATGTTGTTTTGCTGCAAGTTCTTCTTGTAATTCATCTTCATGAATTTGTGCTTGCATTTTGTAAGCATATTCCTCATCATGGTCTAATTGATTAAATCTGTACATGTCTTTGTTTATATCATCATCTGAATCACTTTCATCTTCTTGTAATATTTGCTTCTTCCCCTTATCCTTTGGATCAATCTTAGGTAGCTTCTTCTTCAGCTTGGTAGATCTTTCCTCATTAGCTTGTTGTTGAATAACTATACCTTTAGTAGGGTGTGAAGCTTGAACTTTCTTACCTTGAATTTGATTCTTTTTGGCAAGAACTTCTTGTTGTGTCTTTTTGTAAAACCCGCATGCTTTTACCATGAATAGTACCCTTAAGATTGTACGTACTAGATTAAAACTTTCCTAATATAGCATGCTTACGATTACGTGTTAGGATTTTACGTATTACGTACGTGTTAGAACACGATAAGTATTTACTACGCACGAGCACGTAATAATTATTTGACAATAATTAATCACGAACATGCGATCATGAAATCATGAACGTAATTAAAACACGAACTACTATTAATTACGTATATATATTTATTACGAGCGTAAATAAATATATTAGATCACGATAATTACGTAACGAGAACACATAAAACGCGAACACAAATAATCATGAACGAATGACTAAACGTCGAGACACGGAAAAAGGTACGGGTACCCCATGTGGGGCCCCCTACCCGCGGCTACAAGGAACAAATGGGCCAAGCCCATTTAAATTTTTACTAAAAGGAGGTTAAGGAAATTACACTACTCATTTAACTTTACAGAAGAATTTTACAGAAAACCTAAAATCCTCCTTCTCCTTCTTTTCCTCTTTTTGGCCGCCACCCTTCAACACACCAAAAGGGGTGTTTGTTGATCTTGGATCTTGGAATTCTTGTTGGTGTTCGTGTTTGTTCATCGTTCTTTAGATCCACGTATTCGGTAAATCATTTAAACCTTTTTCTTTTGATTTAATCTTTTAATTAATTAGGAACATGTTATGTTTTTTCATAAAACCTACTTAAATCATAGATCTAACATGAATTTGGGTTTGAATAAAATCAAAAGGGTTGTTTAGGGGTGTTTTTGTTTTAGCCGCAGCCTACACCGAACCCGAGAGGGTCTCGGTTTGGCCATCCGACCACCACCGAGACCATATGGTCTCGGTTGGTTGGTGTGGGTCCCACGGCAGCATCAAGACAAGGGGTATGGTGTCGATTTCATGTCCGGTTCATGGTTCTTAGTCAAGATCCGGTTCATGGTGTATGTTTAGTTTTTTTTATTTTTATGATCTTATGTTAAAATTAAATTAATAACATGACATGATTAATTTAATAACATGACTTGGGTTATTTTAATTATTAATAATCATGAAACTAATTAACCTAAGTATTTTTATATTTTAGACTTATAATTAATTATTTATTTAAAAACCATGGTTATAATTAATTAATTAACATGACTTAGGTTATATTATTAATAAATAATAATACATGTTTTAACCTAAGTATTTAACTTTATTTAATGAAAAACATGTTATACTTTAATTAAATATCTTAACCTATAGTTTATTTTTAATTACATAAAATAATTAATAAACTATACATTATATCATATGACTTAGAAAATAATCATGAAAACACTTAGGCTTATATACTTAGCTTATTTAACCAGCTTATTTCTAATTATGGAAACTTTCTATTTTTAGAAACTTAATTAAATAAGGCAGCTAATCTATTTATGGAAACCTTCTATTTTTAGAAACTTATTTATTTCAGGCAGCTAATCTATTTATGGAAACTTATTTAGTTAAGGCAGCTGATCTATTTATGGAAACTTTCTATTTTTAGAAACATATCTATTTTAAGCAGTAATTCTATTTTTAGAAACTTTCTATTTTTGGAAACTTTCTATTTTTGGAAACTTTCTATTTTTGGAAACTTTCTATTTTTGGAAACTTTCTATTTTTGGAAACTTTCTATTTTTGGAAACTTTCTATTTTAGGAAACCTGCTATTTTTAGAAAGTTACTTATTATTACATAGTAAGTATAATTATACATGAAATACCAGAAATACTTAATCAGATTAAACAGAATATAAGATAATCACAGTTTAAGGCTTTAAACAGTAAAACATGGTAAGAACATATAAAATAAGCTAAGACATGACATAAAACCATCTACGTATTTAGTAAGCAGATACTTATTCATGTATGTATTTATGTAGCACTAGTGATACGGAAGTAGGATTCCTCACAGTTCATCTTCTTCGTTCACTAGAAACAAGGTACGGATTCCCGTCCTTTTAGTATGGACATTCTTTCCTTATTAGGATTCCCCGTATGCAGCCAAATGTTTTCCCGTAGTATAAGTTACGTGTTTGATTTGCTTATGTTAATTTAAGAATACCTATAGCCATATACATGCATGACCAGTTTCACCTAGTTATGGAGGTACCATAACCATAACATTAGAGGCACTGATGTTATGACTTCACCACGACAGAGTGATTGCTCGTGGCATCCCTTCAGCTTTTGGCCATTTATATTATATTTATCATGTGGGGCGTATGGGTGCATCCTAGTTACATGTTTTCAGTCAGGATTTCATGGTGAATGTGGTGTGTGCTTTGCATCCTTAACAAGGAGCTGATCCCTCCTAGCCAAAAACCAGTATATTAAATTAGAGGCAGCCCCTCTAATTTTCATGATGAGGTCACCCCTCCAAGTATTCATGCACGGTCGATTTTCATGACCTATATTGGCTAATGGTAAAATATAATAAATATTTTTTACAAGATAAACATAAGGCTTTTCAAACTATAAAACCAGTTTTATCAAGACTTAACCAGGTTACTCGGGACTTAGTTTTCTTCCGCTGTTATATGTTATATGCTTATCCTATTCATGCTTTATTGTACATCCGTGCACTGAGCGTATTGCTCAGTCGTTTTCCTTTTCTATTTTCCCTAAACGGCAGGTACTCAGGGACGCTCGTAGACATTAAGAGTACGTGCATATGGACTGGAAGCTTTCTAGCCTTCTTTACTTTATGCATTTCCTTTCTTATATACATTTGCTATGGACATTGTTTAGTCATTTCCTTTATTATACTATGTTTGTGTGTGAGGAGCTTCACATTTGGACTATCGATGTTTGATTCCGGTATTTTCCTTTTATGGTCAAGTAATGTTTAAACATTTTTCCTTGTATGCTTTGATGACACGCCATAATTGCATGTGACATTTCCATTATCAAAATGGGGTGTTACAATTATGGTATCAGAGCCAAGGCTTCGACCTGTAGGCTCTCAAATATGACCTGTGATTAGTGGGTAGTCACTACGGTCTTCCTAGAACTGAGAGTTGTTTTCATGCATTCATCATTTTTAAGCATACATATATATGTCATTGTCGCAGATTTTTGACTAAGTAATGGTTGGTACAGGACTTGCCCTATTTAGTCGCATGTGTTTTATCGAAACTTTTAAACTTGGGACCGACCCATAGGCGTCCCCTCGCCATGTCTTTTGTTTTGGGTGAACTGACCATAGGCGTTCACTCACGAGCATACAAAAGTTTTCATAAAACTGCATCATGCATTCATACACAAAAGTTTCTTGCATAAAAATTTTCTCGTGAAATTTTGGTATAAAATTTTTTCATGTATATATAGATTTTATGTTTTGATCTGTTTAATCATATGTTTTATGTTATACTGTCAGATGGTTCTCACACGCGAACAGGAGCAGCTCAATGCTGCAATTCAAGCTGCTATGCAAGCTTTGCTTCCTCAATTGAGGAATGACATCAGGGCTGAAGTTCAAGCTGCCAACAATCAGCAGCATAATCAGGCACCTCCTCCTCCTCCTCTAGTGACATTAGCAGTATGGCTGGAGAGATTCAACAAGCTCCGCCCTCGAGCTTTTGAGAAG
This sequence comes from Glebionis coronaria, assembly GCA_025667525.1. Taxonomy (NCBI): domain Eukaryota; kingdom Viridiplantae; phylum Streptophyta; class Magnoliopsida; order Asterales; family Asteraceae; genus Glebionis; species Glebionis coronaria. The sequence continues at coordinate 346,142,710 of CM046877.1, forward strand.
ACAGATAGCCCCAGCGATGCTGAAAGCTGGTTGGCTCACATCGAGAAGATTTTCAATGCTATGGGCTGTGACCCCGCATACAAGGCGAGGTTGGCATGCTATCGATTCGAAGGCGATGTGCTAAACTGGTGGTTAGCGTTGATGCAGTCCGAAGGTGGCGACGAGTGGGTTGCTGGTTTGACTTGGGCTCAGTTCAAGGACAGGGTTATGGAGCAGTTCTTTCCCAAGGCTGAGCAGGACAAGCTCAAGAGAGAGTACCATGGGATCCGACAGAGAGCTGGGGAGAATAGCAACGAGTTTATGCAGCGCTTTCTTCGCTTAGCTGGTTTCCTTGATGCGGCAGCAGGTACTCCTGAAGAGCAGGCACATCACTTTAGATGGGCTCTTCGCACATCGGTCGAAAACAATCTGGTGTGTGCTACGTTCAACACTGTAGCACAAGTGGCCGATGCAGCACGTAAGCTGGAGATGCTGCAGGAGAGAGATGAGTTCGGGGAAGCTGAAAGACCCGACAAGAGGTAAACATTCGTATTCAAGCGGTGATCAATCTGTATACTTTGCATATATGTCAATTATTCATCTCTTTAAATGTATCTTCCAGGCAGAAAACTGGGGACCGGTCTCAGCCGGCTACTCAGCAGCAGCCTCATCAGCCCAAGGGAAACGGTCAGACTAACGACCGTTCTGCTACGGATAGGCATGGCGGTAATGATAATTACCGTAACAAGATGGAAACTCCAACAGCAGCAGGTCCTAATACTTACGCATTTCCTTATGATTTCATGTTATAACTCATATTCTGACACTTCAGCAAAACTTCTACCAAGAACCATGGAAACGGTAGGGACCAGAACCAGAGAGGTTCGCAGCCTAGCCGTCCAGCTATCACTGGTATTCAATTTTACGATTATCTGCATTGTCCTTTGTACCCAATTATCATGTCTTATGTAAAATGTTTTATCAGGTTCCCAGCCAGCCAGAGCACCTGCTGGAGGATTTACTCATCCTCTTTGCTCTACTTTCCACCGTATGCACCCAGGGCCATGTCGTCGTAATACTGACGCGTGCTTCAAGTGTGGTCTTCCTGGCCATATCACGAAGGATTGCCGTAAGGGCGAGATGGAGGGTACATCGGGACATGCTGATACCAAGCCGCCTCCTACTACCGGGCGTGTCTACACGACATCTCGAGACCAGGCCAACAAGTCTACAGGTACCATCACTGGAATCTTGTATATGTATGGTCAAGCTACATGTGTTCTTTTCGATACGGGTGCTACTCACTCGGTTATTTCTACTGCTTATGCTAAGAACATTAGGAAGCTCCCCATGCCACTAGAGAATAGGCTTACTATTTCCACGCCTTTGAGGGACTCTGTATTAATCACCCATGTATATAAGAGTCTTCCCCTAGAATTTGACGATAAGGTTCGACCTGTTGACGCACTTCCGCTGGACATGAATGACTTCGACATGATTTTGGGCATGGATTGGCTATCCAAGCATCATGCTACCATAGATTGCCATTCATATCGAGTTATCTTCGGTGATGTTAATGCACCAGAGTACATTCATAATGGGTTCATACCCGGACGGTCTGTACAAGTCATAACTACCCTACAAGCGCGTGCACTACTGTCACATGGCTGCGAGGGTTATCTAGCTACGGTTCACGACATGGATGCTCAATCCCCATCAATTCAGGATCAAACTATAGTGTCGGAATTCCAAGATGTTTTTCCAACAGAACTTCCGGGCATACCACCTGCACGAGAAGTGGAATTCAGTATCGAGCTTATTCCAGAAGCTGAACCAATCTCCAAGGCTCCTTATCGCATGGCTCCCATAGAGCTGAAGGACCTGCAGGATCAACTGCAAGAACTTCTGGAACGAGGTTTCATTCGACCGAGCGCATCTCCATGGGGCGCACCAGTTTTGTTCGTTAAGAAGAAGGACGGCAGTATGCGTCTTTGCATAGACTATCGCGAGCTCAACAAGATTACTATCCGGAATAGATATCCAGTGCCACGAATAGACGATCTGTTTGACCAACTCCAAGGGGCCAAACACTTCTCCAAGATTGATCTTAGGTCAGGCTATCATCAGCTACGGGTCAAGGAGCAGGACATCGCTAAGACTGCTTCTTGTACCCGCTATGGCCACTACGAGTTTGTAGTTATGCCATTTGGCCTGACAAATGCTCCAGCAGTGTTCATGGACTTGATGAACAGAATCTTCCATGAATTTCTGGACAAGTTCGTCATTGTCTTTATCGATGACATCCTGATTTTCTCAAAGTCCAAGGAGGAACACGAAGACCATCTTCGTTCAGTACTACAGATTCTTCGACAGAAGCAGCGGTATGCTAAATTCTCCAAGTGTGAGTTCTGGTTAGACAAGGTGGCATTCTTAGGTCACATTGTATCAGCAGAAGGAATCACGATGGATCCAGCGAAGGTTGAGGCCATTACTAAGTGGCCAAGGCCGACATCAGCGACGGAAGTCCACAGTTTCTTAGGCTTAGCTGGCTATTACCGTAGGTTCGTGGAGAACGTTTCCCGCCTAGCACTACCATTGACCAAACTGATGCGGAAAGGGGAGAAATTCGTTTGGACTGAAGATCGAGAGAAGAGCTTTGAAGACCTGAAGCAGAAGCTAGTATCTGCAACTATTCTTACTCTACCATCTGGTATGGGTGTATTTCAAATCTACAGCGATGCATCGGGGAAGGGACTTGGCTGTGTTCTCATGCAACATGGGAAAGTGATCGCGTACGCTTCACGGAAGCTTAAGCCTTATGAGGAAAATTACCCCACGCATGACCTGGAACTTGCAGCTGTGGTGTTTGCATTGAAGATATGGAGGCACTACTTGTATGGAGAATCATGTGACATTTTCACGGACCACAGAGCTTGAAGTATATCTTCACTCAACGTGAATTGAACATGAGGCAGAGGAGATGGTTAGAGCTGTTGAAGGATTATGACATTAATCTACAGTATCATCCCGGAAAGGCAAATGTAGTAGCAGATGCTCTTAGCAGAAAGTCCGGAATGATCAACGGCATTAAAATCAAAAAGGAAATCATAAGAGACTTGGAGCGACTAGACATCGAGATCATGGTACGTGGACAACACGGTTACTGGGCTAATCTTAGAGTAGAACCCGAGTTACTCTCTAAGATCAAGGAAGCTCAGAAGGATGACGGAGAAATCTGGGCGATAGTACAGAATTTGGAGAAACAGACAGAATTCAGAGTAGATGCAGATGGTATCGTATGGCAGGGCACGAGAATTTGTGTTCCTGATGACCAAGAACTCCGGGAAGCTTTGTTAGCTGAAGCTCATAGCTCCCCATTCTCTATACATCCTGGTTCGACTATGATGTACCATGACATCAAGCAGTACTTTTGGTGGAGTGGTATGAAACAGGATGTGGCCACTTACGTCTCCAAATGTCTTACCTGCCAGCAGGTTAAGATCGAGCATCAGCGATCTGGCGGTCTCCTTCAACCGTTAGATATTCCAGAGTGGAAGTGGGACAAAATCACCATGGATTTTGTTACTGGTCTTCCGCCTACCAAGAGGAAGCACGATGCGATTTGGGTTATCGTAGATCGACTTACCAAATCAGCTCATTTCTTACCGATCCGCAAAGACGATCCGGTAAGTAAACTCGCAGATACGTACAGAAGAGAGATCATGAGACTCATCCAGCATCGTCTCAGACAGAGATCCTCGATTCACTTCGCGCTTTTGGAAGAGTCTGCAGAAAGCTTGGGGTACACAACTTAAGCTTAGCACGGCTTTTCATCCTCAAACGGACGGACAGTCGGAGCGAACGATTCAGACATTGGAAGATATGTTGAGGTCATGTGCGTTGGAATGGACGGGTGATTGGGACGATTACATCTGTTTGGTGGAGTTTGCATACAACAACAGCTGGCACACAAGTATCAAGTGTGCTCCTTTCGAGATGTTGTATGGCAGAAAGTATCGCGCCCCAATCTGCTGGGATCAGGTTGGCGAGCGAACACTTGAAGGACCGGAAATCATAGATACGACCAATGAAAAGATAGCAATAGCTAAGCAGAAAATTCAGGAAGCACGGTCACGTCAGAAGAGTTACGCCGATAAACATCGTAGAGACATACACTTTAACGTAGGAGATCACGTCTTCCTTAAGGTTTCGCCGGCACGTGGTGTTAGACGCTTCGGGATTAAAGGGAAGCTCAGTCCTCGTTTCATCGGACCGTTTGATATCATTGAACAAGTCGGTGAAGTATCTTACCGATTGGCGTTACCTCCGCAACTTTCGCATGTGCACAATGTGTCTCATGTGTCCTTACTCAGAGGGTACCAGTATCATCCCCTTCACATGGTTCAGTATCCACTGGAACAGATACGTGAAGATCTCACTTTTATAGAAGAACCTGAACGAGTTCTTGACAGACAAGAACGAGTCATGAGAAAGAAGACAATTCCATTCGGCAAAATCCTATGGAGGGATCATACCGAGCGGGAAGCCACTTGGGAAACAGAGGAGTCTATCCGGGCTTCTTACCCTCATTTCATATTCTGAATTCGGGTTTGTTCTTCTTTTCCAGTTTACTTTATCTATAATTCGGGGACGGAATTATTCTTTTTAAGGGGGAAGAGTTGTAAAACCCGCATGCTTTTACCATGAATAGTACCCTTAAGATCGTACGTACTAGATTAAAACTTTCCTAATATAGCATGATTACGATTACGTGTTAGGATTTTACGTATTACGTACGTGTTAGAACACGATAAGTATTTACTACGCACGAGCACGTAATAATTATTTGAAAATAATTAATCACGAACATGCGATCATGAAATCATGAACGTAATTAAAACACGAACTATTATTAATTATGTATATATATTTATTACGAGCGTAAATAAATATATTAGATCACGATAATTACGTAACGAGAACACATCAAACGCGAACACAAATAATCATGAACGAATGACTAAACGTCGAGACACGGAAAAAGGTACGGGTACCCCATGTGGGGCCCTATACCCGCGGCTACAAGGAACAAATGGGCCAAGCCCATTTCAATTTTTAATAAAAGGATGTTAAGGAAATTACACTACTCATTTAACTTTACAAAAGAATTTTACAGAAAACCTAAAATCCTCCTTCTCCTTCTTTTCCTCTTTTTGGCCGCCACCCTTCAACACACCAAAAGGGGTGTTTGTTGATCTTGGATCTTGGAATTCTTGTTGGTGTTCGTGTTTGTTCATTGTTCTTTAGATCCACGTATTCGATAAATCATTTAAACCTTTTTCTTTTGATTTAATCTTTTAATTAATTAGGAACATGTTATGTTTTTTCATAAAACCTAATTAAATCATAGATCTAACATGAATTTGGGTTTGAATAAAATCAAAAGGGTTGTTTAGGGGTGTTTTTGTTTTGGCAACAGCCTACACCGAACCCGAGAGGGTCTCGGTTTGGCCATCCGACCACCACCGAGACCATATGGTCCCGGTTGGTTGGTGTGGGTCCCACGGCAGCATCAAGACAAGGGGTATGGTGTCGATTTCATGTTCGGTTCATGGTTCTTAGTCAAGATTCGGTTCATGGTGTATGTTTAGTTTTTTTTATTTTTATGATCTTATGTTAAAATTAAATTAATAACATGACATGATTAATTTAATAACATGACTTAGGTTAATATTATTAATAATCATGAAATTAATTAACCTAAGTATTTTTATATTTTAGACTTATAATTAATTAATTATTTAAAAACCATGGTTATAATTAATTAATTAACATGACTTAGGTTATATTATTAATAAATAATAATACATGTTTTAACCTAAGTACTTAACTTTATTTAATTAAAAACATGTTATACTTTAATTAAATATCTTAACCTATAGTTTATTTTTAATTACATAAAATAATTAATAAACTATACATTATATCATATGACTTAGAAAATAATCATGAAAACACTTAGGCTTATATACTTAGCTTATTTAACCAGCTTATTTCTAATTATGGAAACTTTCTATTTTTAGAAACTTAATTAAATAAGGCAGCTAATCTATTTATGGAAACCTTCTATTTTTAGAAACTTATTTATTTCAGGCAGCTAATCTATTTATGGAAACTTATTTAATAAAGGCAGCTGATTTATTTATGGAAACTTTCTATTTTTAGAAACTTATCTACTTTAAGCAGTAATTCTATTTTGGAAACTTTCTATTTTTGGAAACTTTCTATTTTTGGAAACATTCTATTTTTGGAAACTTTCTATTTTTGGAAACTTTCTATTTTTGGAAACTTTCTATTTTTGGAAACTTTCTATTTTTGAAAACTTTCTATTTTAGGAAACCTGCTATTTTTGGAAAGTTACTTATTATTACACAGTAAGTATAATAATACATGAAATACCAGAAATACTTAATCAGATTAAACAGAATATAAGATAATCACAATTTAAGGCTTTAAACAGTAAAACATGGTAAGAACATATAAAATAAGCTAAGACATGACATAAAACCAGCTACGTATTTAGTAAGCAGATACTTATTCATGTATGTATTTATGTAGCACTAGTGATACGGAAGTAGGATTCCTCTCAGTTCATCTTCTTCATTCACTGGACACAAGGTACGGATTCCCGTCCTTTCAGTATGGACATTCTTTCCTTATTAGGATTCCCCGTATGCAGCCAAATGTTTTCCCGTAGTATAAGTTACGTGTTTGATTTGCTTATGTTTAATTAAGAATACCTATAGCCATATACATGCATGACCAGTTTCACCTAGTTATGGAGGTACCATAACCATAACATTAGAGGCACTGATGTTATGACTTCACCACGACGGAGTGATTGATCGTGGCGTCCCTTCAGCTTTTGGCCATTTATATTATATTTATCATGTAGGGCGTATGGGTGCATCCTAGTTACATGTTTTCAGTCAGGATTTCATGGTGAATGTGGTGTGTGCCTTGCATCCTTTACAAGGAGCTGATCCCTCCTACCCAAAAACCAGTATATTAAATTAGAGGCAGCCCTCTAATTTGCCTGATGAGGTCACCCCTCCAAGTATTCATGCACGGTGGATTTTCATGACCTATATTGGCTAATGGTAAAATATGATAAACAGTTTTTACAAGATAAACATAAGGCTTTTCAAACTATAAAACCAGTTTTATCAAGACTTAACCAGGTTACTCGGGACTTAGTTTTCTTCCGCTGTTATATGTTATATGCTTATCCTATTCATGCTTTATTGTACATCCGTGCACTGAGCGTATTGCTCAGCCGTTTTCCTTTTCTATGTTCCCTAAACGGCAGGTACTCAGGGACGCTCGTAAACATTAAGAGTACGTGCATATGGACTGGAAGCTTTCTAGCCTTCTTTACTTTATGCATTTCCTTTCTTATGATACATTTGCTATGGACATTGTTTAGTCCTTTCCTTTATTATACTATGTTTGTGTGTGAGGAGCTTTACTTTTGGACTACCGATGTTTGATTCCGGTATTTTCCTTTTATGGTCAAGTAATGTTTAAACATTTTTCCTTGTATTCTTTGATGACACGCCATAATTTCATGTGACATTTCCATTATCAAAATGGGGTGTTACACTTTTTCTCTGCCTCTGCTTGTTTAGTCTTCTCAACTAAATTCTTCTTTCTTAAGTCAAGCAGCAATTGGGCTAAAGTCTCATCCTATCCAAAAGGAGTTTGACTTTCTAGTGAAGGATGATCACCAGCGGTACTTGCAATCGGCTTAGTTAGCTTAGCAGTACTTGGGTCTACAACAAGATCAGCAGTACTTGCAGTCGGCTTAGTTGGCTTAGCAGTACTTGGATCTTCAACAATGTTGATTTCACCAGTATTAGACACACTTGTTTCTTCAATCACTTGTGTATCCCCAGATACTCTTTCTTCCATAGAAGACATCATTTCAACTTGCACCTCTTCTGTCTTGTGTGATCCATTGCTCATTCTTGATCTAGACAGTACTTGCAAAGTCTGTTTCCTTTGAAACCATACTTGTCTTTATGGTGATGGAGTTGAAGATATAGGAAACTGAATGTTAATATCGTCCAACTTCTCATAGAAATTACTCCAATTCACTTGAAGTGATGATTGAGGTATTGGTGCTGGCTGAGTTACCATTATTTCTTCAACTTGTGGTTCCTCATTAGTAGGTTGTGGTTCTTCCTGTTGAATCTCCATATTTGAAGGTCCATCCACACAAGTCTCTAAACCAGTTTCATCTTCATTAGTCCCTATGACATCTTCATCCAATTCAAAATTGATGTCATTTCCAGAGATCCTTGTCTGATTATCAGAAGAAGGTGGTTGTTCTTCATAATTCCTCCCTAGTTTGGTTGCATTCAGTTGCCTTTTCTTGTGGTTCCTGAATCTTTGCTTCTTGATTGCAGACTTCCGAATAGATCTATGTTACCTCATCCAAGGTGACACTTTGTTCTTCAACTTGATTAGGCTAGCTTCCAATTCAGCAAGTTTCTTGTCTTGAACAAGCTTTTCTTTCTGCAACACCTGTACCTGTTGGGACAAACTTGTACACAAAGCAGTTAAATTTGCAACATCTACTACCTCTGGTGCTTGTGCTTGTGGTGAACCACTAGCAGCAATATAAACAGCAGGTGTGTGGATCATCTCATCATTGTTTGGTGGAGCACCAACATTATGAGTAGAAGATTGTGAATCTTCTAGGGAATGGGAACTCTGGTGAGAAGGAGTTTGCTGAGAAGCACTAGCATTTCTAGGTTCCTCACCTTCTTAACTGACAGGTTGGGCTAACATATGAGCAAACAATGGTGTAATTGTTCCTGTAAAGGCATTGCCTTGTTTGGTCAAGAAAGAGAAAGTTCTCTTTGTGAATGTAGGAACATCCCATGTATCAGTTAACTCTTGTAGGTTAGGTATTTGGTCACTAACTAATGTCTGAATGAATCTAGGATACATCAAAAACTTTTTAGTCCCTTCCAAATTCCTAGTCATGCCTTCAAAAGTTAATCTTGAAAAATTAAAAACCCTGTTATATGCTAGACAAATACCAGCTGATGCCAATGCAGCAGGAATTTGATCAAAAGATGTACTTTTAGAGCTTAAACAGTGAATAATAGCATGAAAAAACAATTTCCATTGAGGTGAAAATAAAGCTTTAAAGAAAGTAAGACTTTCCCTACCACCTCCATAGCCCATGGCTGCAAGGCCATCATGAATCTCTGTATTATTAAGCATACTAAGTCTATTTTCATCATTTAATCTCAAACTTGCTCTTAGCAGTACCTCAGTTACATATATATTTCTATGATTCACCCTAGCCTTAATGCAAGGTTGATTAAACCGAGTACCTAATACAGCAGTATTCCAAAATTGTTCAACAATGGAAATAGAGACAACTAGACTTACCGTGAGTGCAAAGCGAATATGACTTCGAGATAGGAAACCAAGAATCTCATGGAAACCAAGAGAGTAATCATTCGTAGCAAGATTCGCAACCAAATTATGCTTAGAGATCACTTGTACAACAGCCATTAGTATTTTTGATGATCGAAAAATTAAAGAGAAGGTTATAGAATCAAGAGATAAAAATAAAAGATTAGGTGAATCAATTGTATAACTGGAGTAAGTATTTAAGTAAATAACAAACCCAAGCGCGAAGAAACCGCCAAATTTACAAAAGAGACCCTTAACAGTACAACGGACATGTAGCGGTACATAAAACATAAGTGGTACTTGAATTTGTGCTAGCGGTACTTGGAGTTATAATGGTACCTCACAATTTAAACCAGTTCATGCTTTCCACTATCAATGTAACCTCTTTTATCTTTTTCTATTAACCTGCAATTTCATCAAAAACACAAAACATAGACTATACAATAAAAATTATAAAAATTTGTACAACTATTACCTCCCCTCAACATATGCAGCAGGTTATTAGTTGAGCATACCAATGTGTGTCACCAAGAATTCAAATCTCTTTGCATCAAACGTCTTGGTCAATAAATTAGCTACATTGTTGTGTGTATGAATCTTCAAGACTTGAATAATCTTTTTGTCATAAGCATCTCTTATAAAGTGATGTCTTATTTCAATATGCTTGGTCTTGGAGTGAAATACTGGATTCTTGACAATGCATATAGTACTTTCATTATCAATGTAAATCTTGGTGTTCATGAAGTTAAACCCATAATCTAACAGTTGATTTTGAATCCAAAGTACTTGACCACAGCAATGAGCAGCAGCTACATATTCAGCTTTAGTTGTAGAAGTAGCAACAATGGTTTGCTTCTTACACTGCCATGATATGAGTCTTCTGCCTAGGAATTGACAACCTCCTGTTGTGGATTTCCTATCATGATTAGCTCCAGCATAATCACTGTCTGAGTAAGCTTCCAATTCAAAGGTGGAATCTCTAGGATACTAAAATCCTAAATTGGGTTGACTTTTAAGATATTTAAAAATCTTCTTCACAGCATGTAGATGTGACACCTTTGGATGAACTTGGAACCTTGAACAGGCACACACAGCAAACATAATATCTGACCTTGAAGCAGTAAGATACATCAATGAACCAATCATTGATCTGTATAGATGAATATCAACATTCTCTCCATGTTCATCTTTTGATAAAGACTTCTTGGCTTCAAAAGGTGTGTTTGTACTCCTTGTATCCATACATGAAAATTTCTTCAAGATTTCAGCAACATATTTATCTTGGCTGATAAATATTCCATCTTTCCTTTGTTTGACTTGCAGTCCCAAAAAGAAAGTTAGTTCTCCCATAGAACTCATTTGAAATCTTCCTTTCATCAAAGCTTCAAACTCTTTACACCATGTCTTCTTGGTATAACCAAAAATGATGTCATCAACATAAACTTGAACTAGAATGATGTCCTTAGCATTCTTCTTGATGAATAGAGTTATGTCAATGGTTCCTCTCCTATATCCATGTTCTAGTAGAAAATTGGATAAGGTTGCATACCAGGCTCTTGGAGCTTGATGCAGACCATAAAGTGCTTTGATAACTTTGTAGACTCTATTAGGGAATTTAGGATCTACAAAACCTGGAGGTTGTGAGACATATACCTCCTCTGAAATAGTACCATATAGAAAGGCACTTTTCACATCCATTTGATAGATTATAAATCCCATATATGATGCAAAGGCCAAAAATAACCTAATGGCTTCTATCCTTGCCACTGGTGCAAAAACCTCATCATAGTCTATCCCTTCTTCCTGTCTATAGCCTTGAGCAACAAGTCTTGCCTTGTTCCTCACAACTCCTCTTTCATCCTTCTTGTTCCTGAAGACCCATCTAGTACCAATTACTCTTTTACCTGAGGGGAGATCCACAAGAATCCAGACTTTTTGTAGCTCAAATTGTGTTAATTCTTCTTGCATGGCATCTACCCAGCTTTCTTCATCAAGAGCCTGAGAAATGTTTTTGGGCTCTACTTGAGATAAGAAACAGGCAAACAAACAATGATGAGTATCTTTATGATTTGTTCTCTGTTGTTGTTTGACATAACTCACAAGTGCATGAGTTTCAATATTGGTTTGAAGTTGTCTTCTGGTTTGTACAGTAGATTTGGGATCTCCAATAATCTGTGTAGTAGGATGGTTGTTCTTGACTTTATGAGTGGGAATAGAACTAACTGGAATTTCTGTTTTCAAATTATTGAAATCAGTTACTGCACCCTGCTCATCATAGGAAGCTTTGGATAAGATTCCTTCAGCTGGACTAGCATATAAGTCTTCATCGTCCATAGCTTGTAAAATCTCTTCTAGTGAGTCAACAAATTTGGCAGATTTTGACTTAGCAGTACTTGCAGATGAAGTACCGCTAGGTGTAGTATGTACTGCTGAGTGTTTTGACTCAAAAGATTCTTCTCCTGAATGCTTATTGGCAGATGTAGCATTCTTTTCTTGATCTTGAAGCCTTTGAAGCTCTTGGAAGGCTTGATCATCTTTTGATGGCATGGTTTGCTTCTTGTGAATGGCAGACATGGGAGTAACAGTAGGCATATTAGGCACATAGATATGAACATCATCATCTGATGAAGAAACATCTTCTTGAGTATCTGCATTAGTTGCACTTGACTCCTCACCTGCATTGTTAGTTTGACAATCCTTTTCCAAAGAATAGTAATCCATGGAGTTAGTTAGATAATCTAAATCAAACATCCAAGCATAACCTATTCCTGGGACATTGGGTTTATTTTCTAAGAAATTAACATGAGCATTTTCTTCAACCTTCTTAGTTGCCAAATTATAGACCCTATATGCTTTACTTTGCACTAAATATCCTACAAGATATCCTAGATCAGACTTTCCATCAAACTTTCCCAAATAATCAAGAGTATTTAGTATAGACACATGACACCCAAAAGGTCTTAAATGACTTATGTTAGGATTTACACCAGTCAAAAGTTCATAAGGTGTTTTGTTTTGAGGCTTGGTTACTAGGACTCTATTCAACACATAACATGCAGTATTGATTGCTTCTGCCCAAAAGGTATTTGGCAAAAGTGAATCAGCCAGCATAGTTCTAGCAGCCTCAATCAGTGTCCTATTCTTCCTTTCAGCTACTCTATTTTGTTGTGGAGTCCTAGGATTACTAAATTGTCTCTTAATTCCTTTAGACCTACAGAATTCATCAAATTCAGCATTCTTGAATTATGTCCCATTATCAGTTCAAATGATTAAAACCTGTTTAGTGAACTGCTTTTCAACTAAAGTGATAAAATACTTAAGTAATTCATTTGTTTCACTTTTAAGAGCTAAAAAGAAAACCCAACTGAATCTACTATAATCATCAGTTATGACTAGACAAAAGGTCTTATGACTAATGCTTCTTATAGAAACTGGACCAAACAAATCCATATGCAAAAGCTGCAAAGGTTTTGTCAAAGTGTTAATAGTCTTGGTCTTACAAGAGGCTCTATGTTGTTTACCTTTTTGACAGGCAGCACATGTGAAATCATTTTGAAAAGATTTGTTAGGTAGACCTCTAACCAAATTCCTATTCACTAATCTATTAAGATTCTTGAAATTCACATGACCTAACCTTCTATGCCACAAATTTGACTCATCTAAAGAAGCCTTAGCTAGAAAACATGTAATACCACCTGTTAGAGTAATAGTATGAAGATTAAAAGTGTACATATTTTCTTGCCTGGGTACTTTAAGTAGTATTTGAGATTCCTTAGGCATCTCAAAGTCTTTAGACGACACCAAGCAGTCTTTGTCTGTGAACAGCACCTTGTTCTTTTTATCACACATTTGTGATACAGAAAAGAGATTGAACTCATTCAATTCTTTTACAAAGAACACATCTTCAAATTCCAACTTTCCTGTGTTGATTTTCCCTTTGCCAGTGATTCTACCTTTGCTACCTCCAAAGGCTACTGGACCTCCTCTAAATTCTTCAAATTCAGCAAGAAAATCTTTGTTTCCTGTCATGTGTCTTGAGCATCCACTATCTACTATACCTTTATCTTTCAATTCATCAATTAGATGCCCCTGCACACAAATAAAACTCATTAGTTTTTAACAGGGACCCAAGCCACATTTGGCTCGGATCTTGTGGGACCTACACATTTAAGAGTTTGTACTGAAGCATTCCCAGTAATGCTACTTTTGCTCTTATACTTCATGGTTTCATTTATGTAGTCAAAGACATAGGGTGACTCTATGTGCCCAGACTTCTTTGCCTTAAGTACTGCTTTAGCGGTACTTGTTTTAACACATGATTTATCTCTTTTAGGAACCCACATTTGCACTGGTTTGTTTTTATCCTTACTTCTAGGTGTTTTAACTTTTTCACAAACCTTCTTAGAAGTCTTGGAGAACTTTGGTTTTACAGAATTTAAACCAACAGTACTTAAGTTTGGACTAGCAGTACTTGCAGGTCTAGACTTGCCGGTACTTGGTTTACCAGACTTTAAAGGTACTAGACCTTGTTTCATAAGTACTGCCCTAGGAACAAAACTTTTGGTAGAGTTATTTTTAATCTGTTTACTACCCTTGAGTGATCAAACTTAGGTTTGTCATTTTTAAGTTTCTGATTCCTATAAACCTGTGCATTTTTCCCATTACTGTTTTTCATGACCCTTTGTGCAGCCTTTTGTTTCACAATTTTATCTTCATGTAAAGTACAATCTTTGATAAAATGACTTAGACTACCACAAACATAACATCCTTTTCTTCTTAAAGAAGACCCAAAAGGTTGTTTTGACTTAACTTTCTCAAAACCTAGCCCACCCTTTTGGCTTTATTATGTTTTACATTGTTTTCCAATATCTTGCTAGGAGTTTTTACCTGCTTGGGAGCAGAACTAGTCTTAGATTCCTCAGAAACAAAGTTGTTCATTAAAGGTGGATAAACAATATTTTTGGTCACAACAGTCTTTTCTTGGGACAAAGTACTAGAGTTTAAGGTATTTTTAACCTTTGATTCTTCTAACTCTATACTTGTATCATTACTAGAGGGCATGAAAATTCCTGATAGTGGTGGAGGAACTGCCTTCATTCCTTCAGCATATCTATCATTTTCAGGTGTATCATTTACCTTACTAGAACTATCAAAAATCCCTTTTGATAAGTCCTTGTCAGTTAAAGTTATCCCAGGTTGGTCCTTAATATATCCTAGGCCTGATTTATCATAATACCCCATTTGTGAATTAATCAATTTTCCCAATCCTTTAGAGGATTTTTTTCTAATGATTAATCACTTCCCTTTCATTATAAAGACTGGCTTTTAAAGCTTCATTTTCTGTTGATATTTTTAACAGTTGCCTTTTAAAAGCTTTTATTTTCACATCTTTTTCCCTCATTTGAAGAGTCAAAATTCTTATTTTCTCTTCATAGTTTTGTTGAGCCTTTTTATACAAAACTATGTTTTCTTCTAATTTAACAACACCCTGTTTAAAAGCATTTAATTCTACAGTGTATGTGTTAACCTTTTGATATTGTTCCTCTAGTTCTACTTTTAGGCTATTAAATTTAAGAACACAGTCTTTAGAACAAGGATGTACCTCAGTATCTTCATGTGAGAGAGCCATTAAACCAAGCTCTTCTTCTTCTTCATCTTCTGCCCAGTTCACCACTCCATCTACAGTAACCAATGCTTTGGTTCCTTTAGGACTCTTGCTGTTTCCTTTTGGAAAGCTTTTAGTTATTCTTAGACTGGTTCTATAGTTGTGCTTGGACTTCTGATTGCTATTCTCAGCTTTGTCTCTAGAGCATTCTCTTGCAAAGTGTCCATTCCTTCCACAGTTATAGCTTTAACTTTGGACTTGTCATATCCTAATGGCTCATTAGGATCAACAATCATTTTTCTTCCAATCTTCTTGAAGAACCTATTAGATCTTACTGACACCATAGCAGCTTGCCATTTAAGATCCATCTCTTTAACATCAGCATCATCCATTTGGAACAAGTCATTGAGTGTTAATCTTGGCCTGTTGTCTTGTCCAACGAAGAATGAGAAGGCATCATTGTCTCTAAACAATGGTGAAGACCTTCCATGTGGATTCTGAGAGACTATAGGGCTGCCTTCAATACTTTGTGGGTAAGTACTGCTTGTAAGTCCTCCGGTGGTATTTGTGAAGTATGTATCGCTGCTAGATCCACTAGCGGTATTGTAAAAGTAAGTACCGCTGTTCCCATCTGATACAAAAGCCAAGTTAGACTTTGAAGTAGTCGTTTCCTTTACCTCAGTGCCTTTCACATCCATCTCATATGCTTTAAGATTGTTGTAGAGATGATCAAAAGGAATTGTTTCCAAATCATCTCTTGTGATGAAGTGCATAGCCATTGCTTTCCACTCTGGTGGAACACTTCTTAAGAACTTTAAATTAGCTTATTCATTTGGAATTACTTGTCCATAAACTGCCAACTGAATAATTGAGAAGTTATCAAATTCTTGCTTAAGAACAATCTTCTTTATCTTCTTAGATTTGTCATTACCCCCAAATCTAAGTTTTATAGCATCCCACATAGCTTTAGCATCCTTATAATGATGGAAGCTTGGTAGGATGTCTTAAGAAAGAGCCATAGCCAAAGCAGTTCTGGCTTTTCTCTCTCTGATCTCTGCTTGTACCTCCTCAGTAGTCACAGCAGGAAGAGCATAGCATGTACCGTCTGGCAACCAGTGTAGCTTCTTTGGTGTGTTCCCATTCTTGATAACTTGCCACACAATGTGATATGTGTGATTCAAGTAATGTTCCATCTGCATAGCCCATGTCTCATAATTGTCACCTTTGAGAACTGGGAGTTTAACAGCAGACAAAGTATGAGAAGGTGATGTTGTAGAGGTAGCTACTGCATTCACGGCTTGAACACCTTGTACTGGTGCAGGATGCACAACTTATGGTTGTCCCTGTGGTATAGGATCAGGGTTCTGAACATCATCCAAGTGAGCATCATCACCATCTGGTTGAGACATTGAGTTTTGGTATGCGTGAAGTGTATGGGGTTATGTTCTTCTTTTTCAGAGTTTCTCAACAAGCTCTGATACCACTTGTTGATCCCTTTGGTTGGATCTATATTCTGTTAAGAATTAGTATAGTAGTTTGTAATCAAACTAAAACACTTTGAGCACTCTTACTAACACTAAATAAGTTATGCGGAATCTAACTTATAAAGCACAGAAGAACAGAATTACTTTTAACTATTCGATTCTCTTATTAATCGACTTGAATGAGGTACATGAAAGACATTGTACCTATGTTCCTTTTATAGAGTAAGGAATCCTAGAAATCTTAGAATATTCTATAAAGATAACATATCACAGACGATATATTATCAATATTCTAACTATTTAAGTATATCACATAAGATATACTCTAACTATAACTATGACATATCTTATACAAAGATATATTCGTCCTAATCAACATAGTAGTACTTACTTTATAAGTAGCAGTACTTACTATGTACCGCGTTCATACTAACGGTACTTACATAACATTGACAGTACTTAAAATACACTAACGGTACTTGACACTTAACAAATAATTCCCAACAAAACTTAAGTAATTGTCTAGCAAAAACCAATATCTCTAAAGTTTTGCTCTTTTAGTATAAAAAATACGTCAGTAAGAGGAATGTTTGAAATTGAGTATATTGAAGTTCGTTTCTCTCGATTCTTAACCAATTAAAAGTCCTAACAATATCAAGTTTATTATCGTTTTTGGTTGATAAGATTTTTTGGATTTTCTATGTCTATTTAATCAAGCACGTAAAAATGGTGAAAAATATTAAGATAAGTAACCGTAAAACACTTAGCAATTACCAACTATTATTCACAAAAGGACAAAAATGTAAAACTTATGAAAGTAATGTGCCAAAAATGTAAGTAAATGAAATTCTAATGCTTAAAATGTAAAATTCAGAAAGTTAAAGGACCAAATATGTAAAATCTAACAACTTTCTAGCCAAATGTAACAAACTTTAAAACTGACTAAATGAAATTGACAACTTGTTAAAAGTATTGGACTAAAAAGTTGCAAACCCTAATAACTAGGAAGTTTAGCTAACAATGAAAATAGATCCAAATAAGAAGGACCAAAATGCAATTAAATGGTAAATTTAACCAAAAACGGGCTCAAGTGACAAATGAGCTCGTATGAGCTCAATATCGAACCAAATAAGCTCAAACAAGTTTCAAACAGCTTAAAATCGAAAAACACTTAGTCTTGTTCAAGGAAAAAGCTTAAAACTCACTAGAACTCAAATAAGCCAAATCCAATAAGCCATGAATAAGCTAACAGAAAATCCAGACATGCACATTCAAATTTTTAAATCAAATCTTGTTAAACAGCTTATTGTGAGTATGGAATGTCTTTTATATTGGAAAATGATCAAGTAGATAAGCAGGAAAATGAAATTAAGCTGAATCCTAGCTTATTTGACTTTTGTTGACCAAAAGTTGAAAATTCTCAAAAGCTTAAAATCTGTTCAAGACATGTTTCTAAGCAAGAATGTGGAAGAAAAATGCAACTTTTATGAAGTAGAAATGCTTATCTAAGAAAACAGTTGGCTACTTTATCATAGAAACTTGCATATGCTTGAGTGCTTATTCAAAAGCTAATTACAAGCTTATTAATGAAAACTATAGATTTTCCTTATCAAGACTAAAACTCTGGATGTTAATGGACAACTAGAAACTGGTTTTACTGATTTTAACCTAGAAATGAAGCAATGGTAAGGAATTGAAATCAACTACTTTTCTCATGAACATTTAACCAAAACTTAACCCAAACTTTTTACTAATCAATTGCCTGTTTGACCCAAATGTTGACCACAAAACTATAAAAACTTGTTTCAAATGACTAAAGGATGAGAAATGAACAAAGCTTAACTAGTTTAAAACACTTTAATCACAAAATCTAAGTAGATCCAAACACTAGTTTTATAAACTGAATTGAACTTTAACAAAGAGAATTTGAGTAAATGAATAAGGCTAACTATGAATGATATCCAAACTTGTTTGTTGAGCAAAATTAAAGGTTTTAAGACAAAAACCAAACTTGATAACACACTAGAACTCAAAATGCAATAGCAAGTACTTGACTGATGAAAATTGTAACAGAAACAAGTAGAAACAGGCTAGAGGTTATCAAACTACTAACAAGCTATCTGAACTAGTAGAGTCAAACCAAATCAAACCAAAACACTTAATCAGAGCAGCAATTAATATCTAAACTAGAATTGTGCATGCATTGGACATTTTAGTGGAATCAAAACTCAGAACTTTAAAACCTTTTAGCATTAGGCCTCCATTGATGGAGTAGGTAGGCGTTGAGCCTCCTAAACAGTGCTAAACCACCACCTTAGCACTATCATCAAACAATTAACCATCTACTATCACCATTTTTGATTAATTCTACCAAAAATCTGCTACAAAAATCAACTCAGCAACTTGAATGATCAAAAACAGCTACAATTCTTCACAAAGCTTCTAATGATCAAGTGTGATCATAAGAAACTTATAACAGCAACAGTATCAACAGGAATGCAATGAATAGTAGAAGATTGAAGGAATTTGAGTGATTTTATTGATTTTGAAGTGAAAGTTTGTTACAAGGGTGGGTAAAGTAGTTACAACTAACTAACAACTAACTCAAGAGGTTGTCAAGCTCTTGAGGTCGTTATACTAACTGCTAACTAACAAGATTGAGGGAAGAAAATAAAAGTGTGTGTGAATTTCACACTTTTCTACATACAACAAATGAGAGATACAAGTCCTATTTATAGAGAAGAAATGAGAGTGAGTTGGGGTCGATGACATGTTCCATCCAATAGCAGGCTGCGAGGTGTCATGATTTGCTTAATTGCAGATTCTTGTGTTCATCACGAATTGGGGGATTTTGATCCTTTGAGTTACAGCTTAATTAAGTGTTTCTATTGTGTTCCTCTCTTGAAAACGAACATTTTTCATGTATAAATCTTTTCCTGAAATGCAGTATAACTTGAGATTGAATCTGGGTTCGTTTGGAGAAGAAGCTTATACGTGTAATGTTGTGGTTGGTTGAAAAGGCGTCACACAGATTGATATCCATAAATGGATAAAGGATTATTGCATGTCCACTTCTGATTGGCCCAAAAGTGAGTTAGTGGGTTGTACTATGGGGATTCGGTGTAATTAATTTGTCGGTGAGGTGGCTTAATAGCTGGCAATCCGTGTGACCTTATTCTTGCCATTTCATTGGTTATAAGCCTTAGCACAAGGATCATGTCCATTTTTTATGTAAATTTGGCAAGTTAAGCCCCTAGACTTTGGCAGAATGTCCAAATGGGCTAAAATCTTCATTCCAATGACATTTTTAGTCCTTCCACTTGCATTCTTGTCTAGTTTGACCCTTTGACTTGGTTGACTTAAGAGTTGACCATGTTTGACTTGAATCTTGACTTTGACCAAATTTCACTTTCAGTCCCTCAACTTTGGAATGTTATCAAGATAGGTCCTTCATCTTCAAAGTCTTGTCATCTTTGATCCTTCTTTGTCTTTTTTTTTGGATAAAGGGGACTTTCCCCGGTAAAAGATATATTACGCCAAAAAACATTGCAGTACAAAAGGATAAGGGTGAATCCCTTATCACAGCCCGTTATATGGGCAAAAACCAAGCTACAAACTAGCTAAAACCAACCACCTACATAAGATAGACATGCCTATCTTACGATCAACCAAACTAGCTACTTTCTATTCTTATTAGTAAGACTAAAATCATATTTATCCGTGTAGCTATCATTAGGATCAATCATATCATCATCATCAGATTCGTTAATAACTAAACCTAATCCATTAGTCTTCTTCTTTCCATGTTCTAGAGCCAGATAATCCTCTTCCCCAATTGAGTTCAAAACATTAAAAAAATTTGATGTAGAGGTAGATGCAACATTAGGCACATCAGATTTCTTAGCTTGTTTTTTCTCCATACCTGTTTTCGCCGGCGGCTTATAATAAGAAACTTTTGGTTTAGTAAGGCGCAACCCTGCAACCGGTTTAGGTTTCCATTGCTGATCAACTTGTTTTCCTTTATTCTTCCTATTTCTCACCTCAGTAAATTCATCATTAGGACTTGATTGAGCAGCACGTGCTTCAGTAGTTTTAGTAACCGGACATTTTGGACACTGAGCACACGAATGACCAAAAATTTTGCACTCCAAACAATGTGGAGGCTGCCATTCATACTCCACCGTAACTCTCTCTATAGAATGCCCAATACCATCCTTAAGTGGAATAGCAATAACTAACGAATCCACAAGAGCTCGATCTGAAGTAACCTCAACAAGTGCTCGCGCATATGTACATCGTCCCCAAGGATTAATGCACATGTCACTAGTATAAATGTCCAACATTATAGGTTTACCCAATTTAGAGGTAATGATACTAAGACCCACCTCCGAATAAGCAGCAATAGGAATGTTATGGATTTTGATCCAAACTGGAACATAAGTAAGCTCCTCCTTAACAAGCTTCGTGTTAGGCTTCCAGATATTAAGGATAATAGGGACTAACCTGACCAACCATGGACCACTTTCAATCACCTGCTCCATCCCCTCCTTAGTTTTGAACTTAAACAAATAAAAACCATTTCGAACAATAACTCGCTCTATACCATATTTAGACCATGTGTTCATCACATACCTCTCCACTAAAGTAAAAGCTATTCGCTTACCAAGAAAATATCCATATAACGTATTCGTGAAATGAGCTTTCACCTCATCAACTGCAATTTTAGGTATTACCACATCCGCACCCGCAACTGTCTCAAATTCAGTAACATGAGAAACCTTAATAACTTGCTTTGGATTTAATGGTTTTGGCTCATGAAAAAGATTAGCAAACTTCTGACTAATTGCCTTACCCGCCATAGTACCATCAACAATAGGCGAAGGAATACCACTCCTAATATTAGCCCCTACTTGACTTGAAAGTAGACACGCATCGCTCGTAGGACTGTTAACTCCCTGCTCAGCCATACCAGCCGCCATAGCAGGGATTTTAGTAACACATGGTTGTACATCGGTAGCAATTGAAGGAGCCCTAACTCCCATGTGATCATGAGCAAAATTATCATGCTGCGAATCAGATCCTACCCCAGCGAAATCCGTCGTCCCAACACCAGCCTCCATTGTATTAAAGCTGCTGAGTTTCGTAGGAGCCCTAACTCCAAACGTTTCTGGATTGGCCTCCCTCAATCGTTGCATACGCTCAGCAAGAGCACCTAAATCTACCCTATTCAGACCCTCCATTATTCACACCAACACACACCACCCAATAGCGACACAAATCAGATCACGAGCAATCACCCTAACAAACACCCCTTAAACGACTCCCATTAACTGAGCCGCCACAAATACCACCGTTTAGATCAAAGAAAGAAACCCTAATTCTAAAAAAGAAACAAAACCCTAAGCAGCCCTTAAAAAACGTAAATAACCCTAAGAATCACCTACAAATCAGAATAAAAACGTTTTAAACAACACAATCTAAGATTCTGTTGATAAAAACGAATATAATAATGATTAGGTAGATGAAACTAAGATT
Organism: Glebionis coronaria; assembly: GCA_025667525.1. NCBI lineage: Eukaryota > Viridiplantae > Streptophyta > Magnoliopsida > Asterales > Asteraceae > Glebionis > Glebionis coronaria. Next base: position 346,164,805 of record CM046877.1, read on the forward strand.
AAAAACGAATAAGAAAGGATAGTTAGAAATTTTGGCGGCTAGAAAAAAAGATTAGAGTTTCTGCCATTGTTAGATGCCATCAAAGAACTTAAGAGGGAGAGATGAAAATATTAGACTATTAAGATGTCCCTTCTTTGTCTTTTCATCACAAATAAGCTTGATTCTTTCTTGTTTGCTTGAAAATGTATCCATGTTACCTATTTAAACACAAACACAAAACATACCACATAATTCTGCTTTATAGCATAAAAGTTAGGTATTTTCCATGTGTTTTAGGGTGATTTGTTGATTAACTGATATGAGTTTTTGCTCATATCAAATCCCCTACACTTGATCATTGCCATAACCTCATGCAATGCTATATTTTAAAGCACAATTTTACATTTTTCCTCATAATTAACCCACCTTGGCCAATATGGAATGCTATTACACTATGCTACTCTATATGGTGCATGATTTTGATTTTGTACAATGCAATGCAAAAGAAACAATTCTATTTATATCTTTTTGGATTTTTCTTGAAATGGCTTTGATGGAAAAACTCATAAAGAAGTCAATGACTTAACTTAGGGCTTTGGTACCATGGATACTTATCACCCTCAAGTTTCACTTTCCCCATACCAAGCTTAAAAATGGGATCATTGCATTCACAAGTAAAAAGTGCATCAACTTATTCATGACAATTAAATGTGGAACCATTTATTATTAGAGAAATTTGCTTGAAGGCAAATTTGTCATTATTTGAAGCGTGAAATATAAGAAATGTAAAATCCAAAAATAAGGAAGCACGATTTTAATCCTAAGTAATCCTCTCATCCGTTACTTGAAAAACCGCTCACAATTAATATAAGTCCGTCTCAAGAGTAATAAGTCATTCGCCTTATGTGTAAGATCCTCATGTCATGCATTAATAAGTAGCTACACACTCACTAAGGAAAGAAAAATAAAACTCACGCAATAATTTACATCCGCCGCCTTTTTAAGACTTTGGATCTTCAATCCCGCAACCCGTCAAGGTAATATTGGATTGGAGCAACTATTAAATCCCCGCAACCCATCAAGGTAATATTGGAATCTAATGGTTACTATAATTAACACTTCACTGCCCCTCTTGGGAGTCTTGTATAAAAAAAATTTCTTTCTTTTCTTTTTCTTTTTTTTTCTAGCCACTCATTTTTTGTAAGCCGCTCTTATTTTTCTTTATTCCTCACAAAGAAAGTTGAAAATAATAAAAGAAAAACACTCGCTAAGTATTAAGCATGGCATAAGTCTAATACATATAAAACGTTCTAACTTAGAATCTTAAGACGTACTTATATCAACCATGAATGATTAGACAAAAACGCATAAGAGATTACAAACCGATTAAAACCGTTCTTGATTATTTATTAACATATATACATGCGAAGAAATTAGAGGCAAAGAAAAAGAAGGGTTTAGCCACAAGTAATTATCATGAAGTTTATCTAGCCCTTTTATACTTTCTTCAACTCTTTCATTTCCCATTCTCCACAAATTTTAAATCTCAAATAATGAGAGTAGTGGATGCTTAGCCTAATAGACCAATGAAGGACTACATGGTTAAGGATACTAGCTAGAGAGTGCTAAGATAAGCAAACTCGGGTTGAGTCAAAGTATCCATGGCGGGCCTAATATGTCAAAGAAGTCTAAATTTGTTAAACCATGTTCTTATTATATTTTTTTTCTCTTTTTTCAATTTTTCATAAAGAACAAAAGAAGAAATATATACAATGCAAATGTGTTATGCAAATGAAAAATGATTAATGCAAAAATTATGAATACATATTTTTGGTGGCCAAAGTAGATCAAAAATTTGAAAAATGTCTGAAAAATTAATTTTCCATGTTATCATGAAGGTCAATGACAAAGTCTAGGTAAGGTCACTTCGATAGAAGACCCCCTACACTTAAGCTAAACATTGTCCTCAATGTTTAAGAGCATGGAAATATAAAACTTCCCCTACACTTATGACAATGAATATACTTTGCTTAACCCAAGCTAAGGAAAGATGAACTATAGTGAATTCATTTTTAAAGCACAATGTGTTTATGAAAAATCACAATAGTAACAAAGTGAACCGGATACAAGGGCCTCCTCCATAAGCTCCAAAGCACCTGATTAGTGAGAAACCCTACAAACAACATGAAGACAAAAGGAAGGTCTCCCCTACACTTCTCATCAACTCTCCATCCTTATTTCTAACCTACAACACTCTAAGTCTAAAACCTCTAAACATAGTTATTCAAGCTTGATTTATGGAGTCTCTAGCTCGACTCATCCCACACTCAAAAGTGTCTAAAACCTATCATGGAGAGTAAAAGTTTTGCCCTTTTAAAGAAAAATCTCCATGATAAGGTAAAACAAGTTTTCATTTATCAAAACTCCATAAATATCCCCCCAGATCAAATACATAATTACCATCCCACTTATAACACAATTCAACAACTAACTTCCCAAGCAATGGTGAAAAAGGTGAGGTGGTGTTGTTCTCCAAAATGGTGGCCCATATGTTCTTCAAAAGATGATAAGGTGATACTCTCAAATCTTTCACAAGTTCTCCGTTTGTTGCATCAAGCGGATACTGAGATGGTTTAGCAAGCTCTATGCCAGGATCAAAAATCCGTTCCTTGATGGGAAAACAACAAGTGTTGGTTGCCTTAGAAGATTCTCCCTTGTCGGTCACATGGTGAGAGAAAGGTTGTGGAGAAATGGGTAACAACAAGATCTTGGAAGTAACCATCATGACTTGTTTTCCTTTTTCACATTAAAAGGTTGAGGTGGACAAGGAATAAGGTAAAGGATCCTCATGCAATAGAGATTCTAGAAAGAGTATGTCCCCTTCCTCATCAATATATCCAAGAGTATACTCAAAAGGAATATCCACCTCTAAAAACTCATCACTCTCATCCATGATAGAATCCTCCTCATCACCATAAACATCATAGATTGGTCTATCAAAAATTGGTGATTCCTCAAAACCCAAAGAAGTGTGATGATCAACAAATGGAGAGTCGCAAGTAAAGATCTCATCATCACTATAATCATAATATGTTGGTGTATCACAAAGAAGAGATTATTCATCACTAAAATCCTCATGAATGTCTTCATCATTGTGGAAAAGTGGGCTATCATATGAGGTTTCAAAGAGAGGATTGGGATAAATCACAAATTCACCAAAGTTAAGCTCTTGAGGTTCATGAAAATCCAAGGATGAAGTAATAGAAGCAATGGTCTCAACATAAGGTAAATCATAATCTCCACTTGAGCAAGCTTTATAAAAATATTCATCACAAACTTCATCAAGGATATCATCTTGAGTTTCCTCCTCGTTCACAACATCAATATGCTTCACCGCTTCGGGCTCATTAGACTTCTTTGACAATTTTCCCATGTTAAACACAACTTTTTCATCTCCTACCCTCATTGTAAGTTCACCCTCCGCCACATCTATAAGAGTCCGACCCGTTCTCAAAAATGGCCTACCAACAATCAAAGGAACTATCGGATCCATATCATAATCAACCACCACAAATTCCGCGGGAAAGGTAAATCTATCAACCCCAACAAAAACACCCTCCGCAATTCCCACCGGATATGCTATAGTACGGTTAGCCAACTCAAGAGTCATCTTAGTAGGAGTGAGCTCGGGAAGTGAAAGTCTTTTCCAAACCGATAATGGCATGAGATTTATGCTTGCTCCTAAATCCGCTAATGCCATGCAATTTTCCACCCCCGGGAAATTACAAGGAATCAAAAACCTCCCCGGATCTCCAAGCTTAGTAGGCAACTTCTTAAGCAAAACCGCGGAACAATTTTCATTTAAGGAAGCATTAGGCAAATCCACCAATCTCTCCTTGTTAGAAAGTAAGTCCTTGATCATCTTAGAAAACTTAGGCATATTGGCTAAGGCTTCCGCAAAGGAGATATTTATGTTAAGTTGCTTGAACATCCTCAAAACGTTTAAGACTTGTATATCATCCTTATTCTTAAGCTTGTCCTTTCTTAATCTTGATGGATAAGGAAGACTTGGTTTTGGTTGTGGTTGAGTGGTTAATGAAGGATTTTCCTTGTTGGTTTCTTCATGAGTAGGTGTGGAAGGTAAAGGAGAAGTGAGTATAGGTTGAAAAGATGTTGGTGATGAAGTAGTAGAACTTGAGGATGGTGAGCTAGATGTAGAAGGCGTATCACAAGAAGGAATCATAGTAGGCTTTACCAAATTAGGTTTGGGTGGTGAAGGATAATGAGTTTTCTTTCCACTTCTTGTTGTACATTGACATTTGCCATCGGGTTTGTTTGTGTGTTAGAGGGTAAAGCTCCTTGTGGCCTTTGATTGATAAGCATCATAAACTTTTTGTTTGTTTCCTCATGCATTTCCCTCATTCTTTTCTCATTATCTTGGAACCTCCTTTCATTCTCTTGATTTATTTTGTCAAGAAGCTCAATGGTGTTATAATCATGTGGCACATTCCCTTGAAAACCTTGGGGTTGGAAAGGTGGAGGTTGATTATAAAACCCTTGGTTGTTTCCTTGAAAGGTATTTCCTTGATTGTGAAAGGTATTTGGTGGTCTATAGTTGTTCCCTTGGTATTGTGGCATTGGCCCTTGGTTCCTTTGTAACAATTGAGGGGGATTATGTTGAGGTTGGGTGGGTGGTTGGGGTGGGAATCCCGGTGGGGCAAGATAGTTTTGAGACTTATAAGAAAGGTTGTTTTAATTGATGTTGAGTTTGAAATGTTCTCTATGTTCTTCTTGGTAGGCATACCACTCCCCTTGATATCCTTGCACCTTATCACATTGTTGGTAGGAATGAGGACCTCCACAAGTCTCTCATGAAAGGGTAATAACATGCACATCATTTGTGGAATTGTTCAAGGAAAGGCCCTTAATGGCTTGGATCAAATCTTGACTTGCCTTAAGATGCATCTCATGATCCCTATCTATTCTTTGAAGTATCTCTTGGTGACTCTTGAGGAATTGGTTATCACAAGGTGTTTGAGAATTATTTTGGATAATATGAACTCTTTCTTCAAATTGAGTGTTAGTTTGCACTATTGCTTTGGTCTCAATAATATCCCAAGCTTCTTGAATGGATTTAGCAAGAATATTTCCACCCGCGGAAGCATTAAGTGAATCTTGGTGGTGTGGTCTCAATCCATCATAGAAAGTATTGATTTGGTGAACCTCATCTAATCCATGGTTAGGGCATCTCCTCAATAACTCCTTATACTCCTCCCAAGCAACACTAAAGGTTTGACTAGGTTTTTGTTGAAAGCCTATAATTAAGTTCCTCAAAGCCGTGGTCTTAGATGGGGGAAAGAACTTGTTCAAAAAATTCTTAGTGAAACCATCCAATGTGGTAATGCTCTCGGGTGGTTGTGTATCTAACCAATGCTTAGCTGGACCCTCTAGTGAAAATTGTACCAATATCAATTTAATGGCATCATGGGGAACTCCATTGTACTTAATGGTGTTGCAAAGAGCAAGAAACTTCTTAAGGTGATCATGTGGATTATCATTCTTGTTCCCAAAAAATGGTGTGTTTGAAACCAAGTTAATCATGGATGTTTTTAGCTCAAATGTGTTTGCGAGAATATCGGGTATCTTGATAGCATCGGCATATCCTTGCACATTAGATTGCAAGTGCTCCATCAAAGGTCGAGTGTCAACTCCGGCCATGGCTTCTTGTTGTGTGTGGATCAAAGCACGAATCTCGGGATCGGCTTGATGAACGGTGGTGTTCCTACTCTTTCTCTTTTTCTTCCTTTTCGGAGGAAGGGGTTGTACACCAATCGGTATTTATGCACGCTCGCGAGTGAGCATGGAACTCTATACAAGGAATGAGAGATAAGCTCTCGTTCGACTTTGAAGAAGAATGGATTATCCTCTTCGAGATTCAATATGAAATATCTACAAGAAAGTATAATATACGTATGTACTACTTGGGTGCAAGACCCCCAATCAAGCCTTCCTTCTTAGAATGCGCACTAGTGAACGGGGGGTTATGTGGCGCGAAGCACTTAAGTACCTATTGACCCTTAGATGGCATTTTATAGCACATCGCCTTTCTATTCACTTTGTAGTATGTATTCTTGGAATTATTGCCTATTGGAAGTATTTATCTATTCTTGCTTGATTGAATTTGATCGATACACATGTCAAGGACCGGAACGCCCCCTAACACGGTGTATTGCCTTGGCAATACTTATGGAAGATATGTGTATTGGTTGTTCTTATACGTATATGTATTTACATATAATAATATATAGAAAATATTTTTGTATTTATTGGGGTTTTTTAAAGAAAATACTATATGTACATAAAAACCGAGGAAATCCAATAATATATATTTTTGGGTGCAATCTCTTAGGAAAAAAATTGCTTTTTTATTATTTTATTTTTTGGTAAATTCTTTAAAAAAAGAATTGTTTTTGTTATTTTTTAGTGTTTATATTTTTATATTTTTGGTTTTTTTATGTTTTTGATTTATGATACGTAAAAATAACGTTCACGAGGTGAACGGATCCCAAAAGCCAATGAAAACCGTCAATCGATAGTCTCTCGTAAAGTCAAAGAACCGGCAGCGGCGCCATTTGAAATTGATTATATTGAAGTTCGTTTCTCTCGATTCTTAACCAATTGAAAGTCCTAACAATATCAAGTTATTATCGTTTTTGGTTGATAAGATTTTTTGGATTTTCTATGTCTATTTAATCAAGCACGCAAAAATGGTGAAAAATATTAAGATACGTAACCGTAAAACACTTAGCAATTACCAACTATTATTCACAAAAGGACAAAAATGTAAACTTATGAAAGTAATGTGCCAAAAATGTAAGTAAATGAAAGTCTAATGCTTGAAATGTAGAATTCAGAAAGTTAAAGGACCAAATATGTAAAATCTAACAACTTTCTAGCCAAATGTAACAAACTTTAAAACTGACTAACTGAAATTGACAACTTGTTAAAAGTATTGGACTAAAAAGTTGCAAACCCTAATAACTAGGAAGTTTAGCTAACAATGAAAACAGATCCAAATAAGAAGGACCAAAATGCAATTAAATGGTGAATTTAACCAAAAACGGGCTCAAGTGACAAATGAGTTCGTATGAGCTCAATATCGAACCAAATAAGCTCAAACAAGTTTCAAACAGCTTAAAATCAAAAAACACTTAGACTTGTTCAAGGAAAAAGCATAAAACTCACTATAACTCAAATAAGCCAAATCCAATAAGCCATGAATAAGCTAACAGAAAATCCAGACATGCAGATTCAAATTTTTAAATCAAATCTTGTTAAACAGCTTATTGTGAGTATGGAATGTCTTTTATATTGGAAAATGATCAAGTAGATAAGCAGGAAAATGAAATGAAGCTGGATCCTAGCTTATTTGACTTTTGTTGACCAAAAGTTGAAAATTCAAAAAAGCTCAAAATCTGTTCAAGACATGTTTCTAAGAAAGAATGTGGAAGAAAAATGCAACTTTTATGAAGTAGAAATGCTTATCTAAGAAAACAGTTGGCTACTTTATCACAGAAACTTGCATATGCTTGAGTGCTTATTCAAAAGCTTATTACAAGCTTATTAATGAAAACTGTAGATTTTCCTTATTAAGACTTAAACTCTGGATGTCAATGGACAACTAGAAACTAGTTTTACTGATTTTAACCTAGAAATGAAACAATGGTAAGGAATTGAAATCAACTACTTTTCTGATGAACATTTAACCAAAACTTGACCCAAACTTTTTACTAACCAATTGCCTGTTTGACCCAAATGTTGACCACAAAAATATCAAAACTTGTTTCAAATGACTAAAGGATAAGAAATGAACAAAGCTTAACTAGTTTAAAACACTTTAATCACAAAATCTAAGCAGATCCAAATACTAGTTTTATAAACTGAATTGAACTTTAACAAAGAGAATTTGAGTAAATGAATAAGGACAACTATGAATGATATCCAAACTTGTTTGTTGAGCAAAATTAAAGGTTTTAAGACCAAAACCAAACTTGATAACACACTAGAACTCAAAATGCAATAGCAAGTACTTGACTGATGAAAATTGTAACAGAAACAAGTAGAAACAGGGTAGAGGTTATCAAACTACTAACAAGCTATATGAACTAGTAGAATCAAACCAAATCAAACCAGATCAAACCAAAACACTTAATCAGAGCAGCAATTAATATCTAAACTAGAATTGAGCATGCATTGGACATTTTAGTGGAATCAAAACTCAGAACTTTAAAACCTTTTAGCATTAGGCCTCCATTGATGGAGTAGGTAGGCGTTGAGCCTCCTAAACAGTGCTAAACCACCACTTTAGCACTATCATCAAACAATCAACCATCTACTATCACCATTTTTGATCAATTCTGTTAATGCAAGTGATGCCTAAAAACATTATTAGTGTTAACTAATCTTTCTTAGTTTTGATCACAACAAACCATACAACACATTTAGTGTAAAACACAAAATGAATTATTTAACTAACACTATCATCAAGGTAATAATCATATCACTAACCTTTCTTAATCATACTTAGTGATCATCAAAATGATTATCCTTAAAAATCACTTTTGTTAATATGACAAAAGACTTTTTAATAAACTTTCTTTTTTAGAAAATGTTTTATTAAAATGGAAAATGAAAATTTGAAAATAGCATATTCCAAATGCTGTTAGAATATCCTTTGAAGGTTTCAAATACCTCAGATATTCCCACCTCAGTAAAAGACAAAAAACGGAGCGTAGTCTAGTGGCGGTACCTTAAGTACCTACGCGGTTCCTTAGCGATATGGAACCGCGGGGTGAGATAAGGTACCGCGCACAGCTAGCCGTTATAGATCCGTTATACTTTGTCTCCATTAAATAGTGGGTCAAATCTCATTTTCAGTAAGCCTCTTGGACGTTTTTCTCAGCCCTCTTTCTATTTTCTATAGCATAATCATTAGTAAATGATCACTTAAATTGTTAAGGATGTTTACATATGATTATCCTCTTGATCCCCTCCTTTACCTTGTCCAATGAGAAGATCACTCACTCACTAGTGTTGTGATAAAGATGAATCTATAAGCTAGTCATATTCATCATGATACCCTTTTTTTTTGGGTCAATCCAATGTATTTATGAATACTTGGACTAGTTGTGTTCATCCAAGTTATTTGTGGATACTTGGATTTGTTGTGTACATCCATTGCATATGTGTTTGCTTGGATTTTTGTTGTGTAAATCCAAGATACATGTGTGTACTTGGATAAGTCTAGTTGAGTTGTAATAGATTTGATTAGGAGTTCTCACTAAACTATAAAGTGATGTGGTTGTGTCTTGTGAGTTCTCACTAAACTATAAAGTGACTAGTAGTTGTGTTGTGTGAAGTTCTCACTTAGCTTCAAAGTGAAGAGTCGTGAAGATTGGTTCTAGCTTTCGATTAGAACTCGACATCTAGCCTTGTGTCGTAAAATGGTGAAGTAGGCAACGTCGTGAAGATTGGTTCTACCTTAAGATTAGAACTCGACATCTAGCCTTGTGTCGTTAAATTATGAAGTAGGCAACGTTGTGTAGATTGGTCCTAGTTAAAGATTAGGTCTCGACATTTAGCTTAGTGTCGGAAAATAATGTAAGCAACGATGTAAGGTTTTCTCCGCCGAGAAGGGAGCTTGTGGATATAGTGGAAATCTCGAGTAGGTGTACTCGAGGAGTGGAGTAGAAACGAGGATAGAGCCTCGTTGTCGAACCACTATAAATCTTGGTGTCTTCCCACTAGGTTGTCTCCTTTCTTACTCTTTACTTATTTCATTATCATTACACTTACCTATTATCTTTGCTAGTGCATTTGAATTGAACCTAATCATTATGCAACTTAGCCTCAAGTAAATGATAGTTTTGATACAAACCAAATTGAAAGTAATTTTAATTTGGTCACCAATCGAAGAGAAACTATTCAACCCCCCCTTCTAGTTTCTACAATTGGTATCAGAGCTATGGTCACTCAAGATTTTTGAAGTATATTGTACTTTGAAACCTGGATCGATCCATTGTCTCCTCAAATTAGAAGGTCAAGTTATACTAAAGTTTCTCTTTGGTCAAAACTATGTTTTCTTTGAAAATAGGTCTTTTAATTGATAATATTGCATCCCACTTAAGATTAGTAGCCTTTATGCATTTTAGATATACTCTTGAAATGTATCTACTAGCTTGCATCTTGCTTTGTGTAGGTACTCATGAAGATCATTCACTTAATTGGTTGTGGATTGAGTTACTTGAACTTGTAGAAGACTCATCTGCATTGATCTTTAACATCTTTGAATGATGATACCAAGATGATTGGGAATGATACTAGTCCTTGAAGACTTAGTACTCATCATAGTCATTGATTGGGCATAGCACTTATTCCTTCATGGATTGCTCTTTGTGGCTAAGGTACGCTTTCGTTCTTCCACACGCCCTTTGATCATTCTTTTGATCATTACTTGACTATGTGCTTGTTCTCGGCATCCTTGCCTTGACATTTATTTGTGGTTTGTGTTTCTTTTCCTTTATCCTCTCAAACCTTCATTGCTTGGATACTTGACTCATTATGGTGATGTAGAGTGAGTTAGTAGAAGCTTAAAGTATCAAGCATGATTTCCATGGTTTGCACCCATACGGTTAGTAGGCCCTTTGTGGGAGAGAAAGTGAATTAATACCTTGCCCATATTTTGGTTTAGACTAAGACTATTATTGAAAGTGATCTTAGTCTATACTTGAATAATTGCTTTGTGCTTATTCATTACCAAAGCCGTTTAATGTTTCGCCGGAAAGGCACGTCTTAAACCACTATATATGACACAAGCTCTTCGTTACCACTATTTGAAGATTGTCATTAATCCCTTGAGCATTGGTCCTAGTCTTGATTCACTTCCCTTAACTTCTCTCCACTTTACCGTTTTGCTACGAGTAGTCGTTTGTCCGTTTCGGTTCTTTTCGATCTTGATTTAACTCGTAATCCTTCGTTAAGGCATATTGCTTAGTGTTATGATGATCCAATGATATTCTAAAAGGCTCATGATTTAATTTTAAGTATTTTAGAAAAACTTGGTTTTCAAAATTTGGCGTTTTTCATAGATAAAAACCTGCCTCTGTAGGCGGTTCCTTATCTAGGCGGCTCAAACCCGCGGTACCTTATCGATAAGGAACCGCGGGCAGAAACTTTTGTCAGAGCGCCAGTTTGAGTATTTTATTCTTTTTCAAACCAAACCCTCTCTCTCCCAAAAACACACAGCCGACGGGTTTCTTGTTTTCCACCATTGTTGAAGCTTCCAAAACCTTCAATCACTCAAATTAATTGATTCCAAGTTGTGGGTTTCACTCATCCATCATCTAACATCAATTAATTGTAACTATTTTCTTTCAATTTCATCTATTTTGTTCTAGGGTTCATCCTTTCATAATTGGGGATTTTTTAAATTGAAATTGAATTAAAACCTTAATAGGAATGTGGGTTGACATGGTTATTTTACTATGATTCCTTAGGTTGATATTCATTAAGATTTCACTAAAATCCACTTGTAGAACAAATCCGAATTTTGGCTAAATGATTTTGGTTAAAAGATGGATTTGAGATGAACCCATGAACAAGTAGGTAATGACATTGTTAATGCTTACCTTAAAACCTTGTTTTGCAAAACCAATGTTCTAATCCATTGTTGATCTAACATAGATCATGTGTTCTTGGTTAATGATGGAATAGACACATTGTGAACATGAAAATGATATGGATTCAATCCTATGTTTATCAAGAAATTGATATAACACATTTTCATTTTTTGATTTATTTATAAGTGATTGAAAAGATATTTTCTTATTTAGGTACTTATAATGTCCTCAAGATATCAAAAAGATCATGAACGAACACGAGCATACATGCCCTCTTCTCCTTACCCTCATTTGATTCATTCTCATAAAAACTCGTCTAAGTCTCTTAAACATCGTTGTTTCCATGAAGGACGCATCGTTCCTTCTAATTGTGTAAATGAGTTTATTCGCTTCATGTTTGTGTCTATTGGCTTTGATTGTCTTCTTGATATTGACGAGCCAATATTTCCTTCGTTCCTTATGGAGTTCTTTAGCTCATTCACTTTGATAGGCATCAATAATGGAATATCTATATGATTTTCCATCATGGGGAAAATCATTACTTACACTCTTGAAGAATTCGGTGATATTCTTGGAGTGCCATCTAATGGTCAATGTCGATTCACCGATGCTTGGAGTTTAGACTCTTTAGAATCGGCCCCTATTGATGCTCATTATGTGACCGTGCTTCCAACTCCTTCGGACATCATTCATGCCATTTCTAAACCTCGTGAGCATCCTATTCATGGTAAATTTCAAGGAGATGTTCGAACTCTCTCTCCTTGGGAATTACTATCTAGTGATATTAATGATTTCATGACTCCTTGGGCCGAAATCATTAGGGAAAATGCAATGTGTCTTGATGGGAATCGGGATTTAGTACCCGCTTGCCTTGCACATATGTTGTATTGTGTTGCCACCACAACTCCTTACAATCTCACATTTTTCATGGCTAGAAGAATTAGATTTGTTCTTCTTGAATCTAAGTCAAGTCTTCCCTATGGAATGCTTCTTTCTCGTCTTCTTAGAAGAGTCCTTATTGACTTTCCGTCTCTTCTATCTTCACCTTATTGCTTCGTTGATCGTGTCATGTCTCCCATTCAAAAGAACATTTCACCCGAGATCAATGTAAACTCGAGTCAAGTCGAAAATACTTCTCAAGAAGAGTCTTTTAGAAACCCTCCTTCCAATTTCATCAACTTCATGACTTCTTCTATCTCAATTTATTCCTCCCATGAAATTGATTTCGATTATTAATTTTATCTCAATCATCTTCTTCGAGAACGTCTCGGAAGTGAATCAAGAAATTAGAAGTTATGCTCATGATTATATGCCACTCTCATCAAGGACGGCTTCTTGTTTTCTTTTCTTCATTTGGTTGTGTATTGACTTATGTTACATGTTTGGATTATTATTTATTTTGATCCTAAATGTTGCTTATGCCATCATGTTTGTGATTTACATAGCCTTGTGCATCTTTGTGATAGTTAGCTTACTTAGATTATGATCTGTAGTTAACTTTGGCTTGTGAATCTTTTGGGAAAAATCTGGGTTTTACAAAAACTGGGATGAAAGATTTTTTGAAACCTCTGGTCGCAGTTCAATATCGACCAGCGGTCCCTTATCAATAAGGAACCGCGGGTCCTAGATAAGGAACCGCCGGTCACTGTGCACGACAGCATCTTTTGCTTTACACTGTTTTCTTAAATCTGTGTAAACCTTGCATGATTTTCAGTAATAAACTGCACATTTCCTTAACTAGCTTACCTAAATTCATTATTCACCTAAAATGATTTTAACCCATTACTAGTTTGGATCATCCCCTCACCCATTTAAACCCACCTTGTTTGCCATGTTCTTCACACATCAAACATACCTCCCTTAACCCTAAACAACCATGGTGTGTACCAAAACCTCAAACACTTCCAAGACCTCCACCCCAAGGAAAACACTAAAAATAAGGATTAAGGTAGCCAAGCTTAACTCCTCACCTTTCCACACACCTAAGAATGAGATGGTTCCTATCCTCATTTCTTCATCACCTTCCCCACCTCTTGCACCATGCAAGACATCATCCACCCATGGTACTAACCACTTCATTGGTTCTACCTCCTCTTCATTCAACTCAAGAATGAATGAGCTCTCTTCACCCTTCACTCCAAGTGCACCCTTGGATGTGACCACACAACCCCAACCAATCCAAAGCATTCCTTTTGTGAATGACTTTGATGACACTTTGGTGACTTCACCATTTACCCCTCATAACTCACCCATTTCACCAACCTTGGAGAATTTACCTCCACACTCACCCATTTCCCCTTTAGGGAACATGCCTCCACTCTCACCCACATCACCCTTGGAGAACTCAAACATGCCTCCTCCACCTCCACCCAACTCAAACATTCCAATTTTGGGTTGTTGGAAATACGTTTTTACGTATTTATGAAGGATCGGTCGCTCCAACGATAATTATGTAATGGGCTCGTGATCTACTTAGTAAACGTATAGTCCTTATAGCCCACATGTAGGGTGGGCTATATATACCCCTCCTAGCATGTTAGGAGGGGTTGGTGATGGTTGTTGATTTTCACTTTATTCATTCCATCTTTACTTTCTCTCTCTACTTTTCTCCCTTCTCTCCTTTCTCTCTCTACTTCATCATCTCCTTCATCTCATCTTCTTTATATTAATCTAATTAATAAACCATCTTTATACATCAAATCCATCATGTAGAATAGGCCAATAATTCCGTAGACCTTCAATTGGTATCAGAGCCAAGGTTTGATTGGTTTATTTTTGCATTTATTTATTTTTTTTATTGATTTTGGTGGGTTTTGATTTAATCAAGCTTTTGTATTAAAAAGTTTGTATTTATTATATATAAAGTTTGTGTTTTTATGTTTTAAATCATAAAAAGTTTGTATTTTTCATATAAATTTTGTGTTTTTATGTTTTAAATCATAATTAAATCGTTGATTTACTTATTTTATATAAAAATCACAAATTTTTTTATTCAAAAATCAATTTTTTTATATAATCAGTTTCTATTTTAATTTGTTATTATTAGATTTTCTTTTAAGTTTTTATAATCAGTTTTTTATAATCAGTTTCTATTTTTTTATATAATCAGTTTTTATAGTTTTTATATAATCAGTTATTATCAATTGGGTCTCGAGTTTTGTCTTACATGTCTCGAGTTTTATAGTTTTATATAATCAGTTATCTTTGTCCAGTTTTGTCCAGTTATCTTTGTCCAGTTCTCCTTGTCCAGTTTCTATTTTTTTTTTATAATCTCAGTCAGTCTCATCAAGTTCCGGGTGAACCTCAGTCAGTCTCATCAAGTTCCGGGTGAACAACAGGTCCGGGTGAACGAAAGTTCCGGGTGAACAAAGTTCCGGACGAACAAAGTTCCGGACGAACAAACTTCCGGACGAACAAACTTCCGGACGAAAAAAGTTCCGGACGAACAAAAAAGTTCCGGGTGAACGAAACTTCCGAGTGAACGAAAAGTTCCGGGTGAACGAAAAGTTCCGGGTGAACGAAAAGTTCCGGGTGAAAGAAAAGTTCCGGGTGAACGAAAAGTTCCAGATGAAAGAAACTTCCGAATGAACGAAACTTCCGAATGAATGACACTTCCGAATGAATGAAAAGTTCCGAATGAATGAAAAGTTCCGAATGAATGAAAAGTTCCGAATGAACCATTTCAAACATAACGGAACACCAGGACTCTCGGACTCCGATCAAACCAAAGTCACACATTTTTAAAACCCTTTCGACTCAAGACTCCCTCATACCTCTTGTCCTCTCACACCTCTCGAACCAAACTGACACCCTCGAACCTCTCACCTCATCAGACTCAAATTTTTTACCCACGTCAAAGCATAACTGGAAACTAAACATCTCTCGACTACAAAGACTCAAAGAGCCGAGACACACACAAGACTAAACACACTCACCAGCACCCTCATACCCTCGACCCTCGACTCGCTCACCCATCATCTCGTTCCCCTCTTGTCTCTCGACTCCCTAACACTCACAACCCAAACAAACACCCTCGTTTATAAAATATTTTATACGTCTTTCGACCCAACACCCTCCCACCGACACCTACACTCATCTCTCATCTCTCATAACACTCTCCCCTCACGACACAACACCCTCAACCAATCTACACTCTCGACTCACTCTCTCGACAACAAAACACTCGACAACAATCTCTCAAACAAAACACTCGACAAACGACTCAGTTTCACCCTCGAAACCAAAACCCCACAATCCACAATCAACCAAACGCGACACCCTCACAATACTCAAGACTCTAACAACAACCTGATCTCAGAATCTTTTCGTTATGCATGCATAGATCAATTAAGATCTAACACGAAAACGAGTGTTTCTTCATTGATCTGTCATTAATCTACGAATTTAAAGAAGATTTATAACAACTTTGTTACTATCTTTCTTTAATTCGTTCAATCAATCAAAGAAAAACAACAATTGACAGAATGACTCGAACAGATGATAGAAGACAGACTCAACAACATGATTAGACGATAAAGAAAACCTACCCGAGACCTCATTGTAAGATCTAGAAGACGTTTCCGTACAAAGTAAAGGGTTCTTGTTTCACGAATCGGTGGAGTTATAGATATGATTTCTTCAATAATCTTTTTGGTATTCAGGGATTCTATGTATTTAATCTTGTTGGTTTGATAAGGAGAGCGAGTATAGGATTGTTGGTTTTGTGAAAGAGAGAGATAAGGGACGGAGGAGAAAAGGAGAGAGATATTGAGTTGAGAATTTTGAGATTGGATGCTTTGGGAAAGTCAAAACACAGACGGAGTTTACAAGAAGTGTTTATATAATACACGCTTTCGTTTTATGGTTTTTGTGTTGCCACGTCTTAGGGGTTTTTAGATTTTTACACTTATCCGATTTTCTTACTTTAATTTTATTGTTTTCATTTTATTAATTTTAGAAAGTTTCGTTTGTTGTTTACTTAATTTTCGTTATTCCTTTTTTTTATTTTGAAAATTTTTTATTCTTATTAACTGTTATTTAATAATCAATTGATATTTTTATTATTTTTTATTTTATTTTATTTTATTTTATTTTATTAAATTTTTATTTTGGAAAACTTTATGATATTAAGTTATAATCGTGACGTGACAAAGTGACAACGTGACAAAGTGACGTGTTAAGGTGACAAGATTTATTTGTTGACGGGTTTATTTTTTTGGTCAGACGAGGGAGTATTGGATTCCGATTTGTTTTATCAAACGGTTGAGTCGACAAAAATTTCTTGAGCTGACAATAGAGATATATCATCTATCGAGAATTATTAGAGTCATTTACGGATTTTTTGTTGGTTTGTCAAAACCCGTGAACTCAATTTCTCGTCGAATTATACTCTCCCGTTGTCACTTATCGTTCATCGATTTTCAATGGATTTCTTGAATTCGACATCGAACAAGGGAGAATTGCATCAAGTGCAAGACAACGCTAGAGAAAGTGGTATAACTTCATTTCAAATGCTTCAGTCTCATCTTGTCACTCTTTGGAGGATTCAAGGAGGGAGCGAATTTGTGACCATCTTTGGACAAGATCGTCATATATTTATCGACTCAATTTTCACCACTTTGACCCAACTCGCCGAGCAACTCAACTATGACAACTTTAATCACTCTGCATCGGCACTTGCTTATAAGGCTCTTGTGACACAACTCACGTCTTTCCTCCAATTCAATATCATCAAGGCTGAAAGTTCAATGCTTTGCCAATCATTTCTTCGAGATACACATACCGAGCTTCGAGTTTTTCGTGATACAATATTGAAACTCATGACATCGGTCTCGTCTTCGATTTATGAAAGATCTCGACTTCAGCAAGCGTATGATAATGGAGTGCAAGAATCTATGATGCAGATGAAAGAGAATGGTCATACTGTTGATAACTTGGAGCATAACAATGGCAAGAGCACGGAATCAGGAGGACAACATGATACCAGTGGCACGACAGGGAATGTTTACGAGATCTCTTTTGCTGACACCTTACCCGTTTATGACGAAGCGCCTGCAAACATGGTACAATGTAATGTTGTTTATGATGTATATGCTGATGACATGCCGCATATTGAGCATTCTGAACCTAATTATGACAAACATGGGATGGAAAGAGTGATAAAAATACCACTTCTGATTCATCCGATGTGAGTCATAATGGGGGAGAAAGTGTTCAAAATGCTATAGTACATCATGATAAATGCTTTATAACTGCCTCGTTAACTGATTCTGATTCCAAGATTAAAGAGCTCGAAACGATCGTAGCTCGGCAATCAAAAGATCTTGAGGATGCCAAACTTGAATTTTCTAAGAAAACGGACAAATTTGAAACATACTTTGAAAAACTTGAAAAGTCAAACGTTGTTCTTGAAAGAAAATTGGATCAAACTGTTCTAGATTCTAAAGCTGAAAAGGATAATCTTTTGAAACAAATTCAACTGCTTGAATCTAAGTTGGCATCCCAAGATAACTTGCTTAAAGAGAACGAGACATTAAAGGCTCAAGTACAGGAAAAGGTCTTTGCTATAGCCGCGTTGAAAAACGACTTAAGGAAAACTAGAGGACCTAGTGTGGACACTAAGCTTGAAAAACCATCAATCTTGGGGAAACCGCCTACAAATCAGTTTGTCAGACAACCGACTGTCAGACAACCTACTGCATTTAGATCTGAGCGAACACAATCCTCGAGACCGCGGTTTGCCTCCCAAGTTGATTTGGGTCATATTTCTAGAACAGTCACTCCACCAACTAGGCCTAATGTGACTAAAACAGTTTTAGCAAGACGTCATCACATGATTGCCCCTAGTTTCTCTAAGAATAGTTCAATGAACACGTCTAGAACTAGTTCCACTGATGTGCGCCATGATTTTAGTCAATTCAAAAGACACATGTAAGAGATAGCAATGTCCAACCTAGTCAGATGCCTTCTAGATTACCCTACACTGCTAACCGTAGCATGTCATCTACTAGGAGCATCGATCAATCATCTAGGAATTCTAGATCTTACTCGGACATTAAATATGCTACTTGTAAAACATGTAGAAAATGTGTCTTTACGGCAAATCATGATTCTTGTATCAAGAAACTACTTAATGAGGTGAACTCCCGTGCTAGACTTAAATCCCAGTGGGTAGCTAAAATCAAACCCGTTGGCAAAATGTGGCGCCCCACTGGTAGAACTTTCACTCTTGTAGGAAATGAGTGCCCTTTAACTAGGATAGTCTCTGATTCTACGAAGACTACTAGGGAGGAAATTGCAAAGGATGACACATCACTTAAGCCTGAACTTAAGGTTTTCTATAAAAGGAAACGTTTGCCAACTAAGACAAGTGAATCATCCCCTCAGGCCACCTCTGACACAAGAAAAGAAAACCGTGAACCCCCACGTGCTTCTAAAATAGATATCTCTAACCCATGCAAAAGTATACAAACTCTTAATGAGAATGCAGGTACCAAAGTTGATGTTCCAAAAGAACGAAGCGGTCCAATCATTGTATACCGTTCAACTAAGGACACTCTCAGAGTTTGGTTGCTGAAGAAGCAGATATCAGAGAAACTAGTATCTCAGGGGATTCATAGTTAAAGCTTACACAAGGACTTATAGTCACATCACAGACTATAACTCGCTCTTCAAAGAAAGGAAAGTCTATCGCCGATGGTAAACTTATCCTAACAACGAGAAATTAATTTTTCTCGGGCATGAGCTTATATCAAAAACATTCCAAGTTTTTAAGCTCATGCACAATGGCTCCTCGTTAAATGACAGACGATGACCCGGACTTCAGAGACAGGGAAGTTTATCCACGCAACGATAACTTGCCCTCTTAACAAGAAATTAAGTTTTCTTGGACACGAGCTTATCCTAAAACCATTCAAAGGTTTTAAGCTCGTGTAAATGGTTCATCATTAAATATCAGATGGTAACCCGTGCATCAAAGAAAGGAAAGTTTATCGCCGATGATAAACTTATCCTAACAACGAGAAATTAAGTTTTCTCGGGCATGAGCTAAAATTAAAAACATTCGAGGTTTTTAAGCTCATGCACTATGACTTACAGTTAAATGTTAGACTGTAACTCGAACTTAAAATAAAGGAAAGATTATCTTTTATGATAACTTATCCTCTTAACGAGAAATTCACCTTTCTCGGTCATGAGCTTGTATTAAAACATTCGAAGTTTTAAGCTCAGAAAGGAAAGTGTATCTTTTAAATAAGAGAACTTTTCCTCATAACGAGAAATTAACCTTTCTCGGTCATGAGCTTTCCGTTAAAACAGTCAAAGTTTTCAAGCTCATGAAAAATGACTTCTAAGTAAATGTCAGCTTAGGACTCGTTCTTCAGATAAAAGGAAAGGTTATCGCCGATGGTAACTTATCCTTACAACGAGAAGTTTACAACTTCTCGGACTTGAGCTTTCCTAAGATATTCCAAATCTTAAGCTCAAGTAATTGGTTTTCAAAACTTTGAACACAATTTTTCAAGAATTTCTCAAAAGGTTTTATCTAAATCTTTCAAAATTGTGTGTTCAAAAAAGTTTTGATAAAAAGAGCATGTCTTCTGGAATCGATAATATTTACGAACCTAGAAATGTCATTCAATAATGACACGGGGTTGTAAATAAAGTTCGAGCAGAAGTTCAAACTTTTAAAACATGCTCAAAATGGTTTGCTATTATTTCTGATAGTAACCCGCTTTTCACTTTGAAGTCAAGCTTTTCACCGGAAAGCTTTGACTTCAGTATCCGAAGTTATCATCTCCACCAACCGTAGCAACTTACAATTGATATCTACATACTCGACGATGCGACTACTCAAACGGTGACTACAGCTCTTTCAATAGAACACGGGTCAACAATTGAGGGGGAGCAATTGTCCAGCATTCAGAATCCTTGATGCCGAGAGTGCCAAGTTCACATATTGGTGTTAAGACAACGATATCAATCATACACATGCAGTCAAGAGATAACTTCAGAAGTTACGAGGAAGACCAACATTCGTGAACAAGAACCATGTGCTTCTTTCATATGATGTTCTCCATCATTCAGGTCCAACCTCGTAAATTGCTAATCTTGTGAATTCATTATCATATATGATTTTTGCACGTGATAAATACCTTACACTTGTGTTTAAAAGGTATTTAATTTACGTTTCAAGTACACCCTCATTAATTTGAGGGGGAGCTTGTGTAATTCATGAAGATAATTGGATTTGCATTTTTCTTCCCAAATTTTCTTAAAACGCTATTAAATCAATTGATATTAAAAACATTGATTGAGTTAATATTTTTAATATGGGGGAGAAAATGTGATTTAATATGGGAAATGATTAATCACAAATGGTTTGAATTAACGTGCTAGCTCATCCTGACATGTGTGAAATGTTTTCGGATATCGTGGCATATGTTAAGGGGGAGCAAAATGGATTTGCACTTCAAAATGGATTTCATGGTGACATACACTTACCAAAACATCTCTATTCACGATGATGAAGATTATGGTGACATAAGGATGGTAGGATAGGTTAAAGTCCAATGATTCCTCTAGAAACGGAGGAATCTTCCCAAGGACATTCCATAGCTAGAAATAGTAGTCCTTAGGAAAGATGGAGAAAGATTGTGAATGTAGCTGAATGCCGACCAAGTACTTAAGTTAGCACTGGAACAATCACAACAAGGTGCTAGTGATGACGTATTGGTAAGCATTGAAGGGGTTGAAGAATGAAAAAGAATTGTAAAGATAAAGGGTGTAAAGAAAGAAGCCCTCCTTACAACTTAGGCAGAAACCGGGTCAATTCATATGCTATTGAGATCATTTTAATGATTCTTGATATTGAAGATAGACATCATGGACCCAGTGATGCAAGGCATAACCCATCCCAGCTAACTCAGATATCTCTTAAAAGATATTTGTTTTAATCACACGGAGACAACACATTATCTATTGATTTATTCACTCCGAATAAATTGGTATTGAAAAGGTGGCACTCCTCTCCAGCCTCCGATCACTAAAAATCCAAAATGCACGATCGAGTCTAGAGCCATTTGAGATCATCAAATATCTCATTAGGACACACTTTCATATTTCCTTGCTTCTTCACATACTGTGAAAAGTAAGAAAGATCTTAAGAGTCCTACGCAAAATCTTCATGATCTTGCCTGAACATCCGAGTAATACGAAAGTATTTACAATGAAGATGGAAATCCTTCTTGAGCGAATATCAAAAAGCTCATGGTAGGTGACTTGTGCGATTCTTTATGAATCAAACTTGTGATAACTGGAAAGCAACAGTGGTTTAATTCTTAAATGAATTTAAACACGTTCCAGGCCTCTACGCAATATCTTAGTAATCTTGCCAGAACATTCAGAGTAATACTATTAAGTATTTACTGTGACGAATGGAAATCCTTCTAGTGTTAACATCAAACAGCACTTGGTAGGTAACTTGCAAAATTCTATATGAATCAAGCTAGTGACAACTGGAAAGCAACGATGGTGCGGTTCTTAATTGAACTTCACTTGTTCCAGGAACATAAATTGACGGCTTCAAATCATGCGGATAATATTATCCAAATGATTCACTCTTTACGTTCGCAGTCAGCTTTGGACGGTCGAGTAAAGAGAACGGGTTTACCCGCGAAATCTTGTCAAGGAGGTTCTTTATTGAAACTACCTGCCACAAGTACGATATTTAATATCGTCCAACGGTCTTCACCGACCGGAGGTAAAATGCTACCGAATTAGAATGAAATGTTCAAGGCCATTTCATCCGTGTATATTGTTTGTTGCTAACTGTCTTATGCAGCGTAACAAAAAGGTGGCATTGCGATGTACAATCCATAAGAAGTCGTCACCACATGCTTATACTACATACAATTAGTACTTCAACAAATTCAAGAAAGCCTGAAGGTCAAGTCTTCCGCTGTATCAAACTCTGAAGCTTTCAAGAATTTAAAAGTATAAGTATGTGGAACATGAAGTCACGAAGAGGCAAATATCACAAGTGAAGAATGCACAAGGTCAAGGCAAGGAAACATGCTCAAGACTAAAGTCAAAGATCACATCAAGCATATTCACAAGAACAAGATCGAAGACTCAAGCATAGATGCTAGGTTTAAGATTTTGTAAAAAGATGTGACCTCCCTTAGGGGGAGATTGTTGGAAATACGTTTTTCCCAATAAAGTCTCGGTCACATCTTAGTTAGCATAGATCACGAGATATAGAATATTTAGAACTTTGTAACTTGGAGCGACCTCCCTTAGGGGGAGATTGTTGGAAATACGTTTTTACGTATTTATGAAGGATCGGTCGCTCCAACGATAATTATGTAATGGGCTCGTGATCTACTTAGTAAACGTATAGTCCTTATAGCCCACATGTAGGGTGGGCTATATATACCCCTCCTAGCATGTTAGGAGGGGTTGGTGATGGTTGTTGATTTTCACTTTATTCATTCTATCTTTACTTTCTCTCTCTACTTTTCTCCCTTCTCTCCTTTCTCTCTCTACTCCATCATCTCCTTCATCTCATCTTCTTTATATTAATCTAATTAATCAACCATCTTTATACATCAAATCCATCATGTAGAATAGGCCAATAATTCCGTAGACCTTCATGGGTGTTCCACTTTCCCTCCTTTTGGGTGATCTATACTATGGGTTTCAACAAACACATGGTCCTAGTTGTCCATGTTGTCTTTACAACCACTACATCATCCATAACCTTAGGATGGATATGTATGGACTACATAGGAGGTTGCAAGAGTTCTTGCTTGCCTTGTTCTCCATGCCTCCTCCTAGGAGATGAATGATGGAGTTTTCTTAATAAGAGTTCTCAACAAAACCAAGCCAAAGAAAACTACTTATCTATATCTAATGTTAAGTTAGCTATGTATTAGTTAGTTTTATTTGTCATTGTACTTGCTTCTTTCATGAATGTTTCATGTTGTTGATCTATGGATTTAGCTTTGTGTGTTTCTATCCTTTTGTGCACACTAATCAACTTTAATTTGAAATTAAAATTGAACCTAAATCTATCACAACCTCTAAAAACTTAACTAAAATTGGTTCAAAATGATATCTAAATTATTTTGTCACCCTTTGTCAAGACATTCTTTGTGAATGTGTTGCTTTATGCAACCCTAGCATAATTTGGTGCTAATAGAGGTAAAATTCCAAGATTTGCAACTTTTTGAAAAAGTCTTAGTTTTTCTCAAAAACCTGTAAAAACTTGGCTTCAAGTCCACTGGACGCGGATCCTTAAAGCCCCACGGTTCCCTAGCGATATGGAACCGCCGGTCCCTTTAAGGTACCGCGGGCAGAAATCAGTTTTTGATGAATTTTTGGTCAAAACTTTTAAAACCCTATACCCTGTCAAGATTCCTTGTTTACTCAAATTGACTATACATTCCTTGACACTTCACATTTTGTATTCAAATTCTTACCTTGATTACATTTTACTTATACCCCAACCTTGAGATTTCATTCTCACACCTTCCCAACCTTGAGAATTCACTCTCACACAACCTTGAGATTTCATTCTCACACCTTCCCAACCTTGAGAATTCATTCTCACATAACCTTGAGATTTCATTCTCACACTCTCAATGCCTAACTCCTACATTCCTAACCTTGACATTTCTTTGTCACAACCCCACTCACCCAAAGCTTCCTCACCCGAGCTTTCAAAGAAACCGAAAATCTCGGTTCGACCTATTTGGGTTAAGAAGAATGAATCATCTTCGTCTAAACCACCCAAAAACCCTACCTTCTCTCCAATCAAGTATTGGAATGAGACTTATACCATAAACCCCATCACCGGAGCAAAAGAAAATGTTCCCCCACCACCACAATCCTTCAATACCCCTCAACTCAATGACCTTTCAACCTTCCCAAACCTCACAAGGCATTGTGAAAACATTCCCAAACCCATTACCCCACCACCACCAAACCCTAAGTTTGATGCTATACCCCCATCAAACGATTTTGTGTTGCATCATGGATCCTCGTGTGCTTGTTGTCGATTTCAACAAATTGAACTTGCTCATGTGTATGAGAAGTTAAATTTTCTTGAATTCCTCCTCACTCGACCTCCTATTCAAGTTTTCGTTTCGGTGGACAAAACTTCGAATGATGCATCGTCATCTTTTTAGTCTTTTATTTTATTTTTTTGCAATCTTGTAAAATATCACTATTAGACTAGCTTATGCTTAGTGGTTTATTTTCCATATTTATTGCTTTTAGATAATCATATTGTGTGTATGACTATCTTCTTTGTTGTGTCTTTTTCTTTTATGTAACCTTTGTTGTTGTTTGTGTGTTATTTCATTAGTTCTATTATGAGTTGATCATGGTTAATTTTTACAATTGCTTATGGGTGATTCCATCAATTCTAAACTTTAACCCTTTGACAAGCTTATCATCTTCATCGGATTGAAGCTTGATTTTGTCAGTTACCTCTTTGGACATACTTAGCAAAATACTTGCTTCTAATTTGAGATTTCTTCTCTCTCTCCCTCTCAAGTTAGTTAGTAGGTAGTGATCATATATACATTGGTGTTTCTTTCCTTTCTACTAACATTTGTGTAGCATGTCACCTTAGCTCACAAACTTGGTGCCCCAAGCAAGGGGGAGCAACCACCAAGGGGAGCTACTAGCAAAGTTCGATGTTCTTCAAAGACTTGTGCTAACCTTTTTGCTACGACAAAGGGGGAGAAATGATAGTGATAAACTAGTTAATAATTCCATATTTTGTGTTTCTACGTAAATGAGTTTATCGTTTGTCGTAATCAAAAAGGGGGATATTGTTAATGCAAGTGATGCCTAAAAACATTATTAGTGTTAACTAATCTTTCTTAGTTTTGATCACAACAAACCATACAACACATTTAGTGTAAAACACAAAATGAATTATTTAACTAACACTATCATCAAGGTAATAATCATATCACTAACCTTTCTTAATCATACTTAGTGATCATCAAAATGATTATCCTTAAAACTCACTTTTGTTAATATGACAAAAGACTTTTTAATAAACTTTCTTTTTTATAAAATGTTTTATTTAAATGGAAAATGAAAATTTGAAAATAGCATATTCCAAATGTTGTTAGAATATCCTTTGAAGGTTTCAAATACCTCACATATTCCCACCCCACTAAAAGACAAAAAACGGAGCGTAGTCTAGTGGCGGTACCTTAAGTACCTACGCGGTTCCTTAGCGATATGGAACCGCGGGGTGAGATAAGGTACCGCGCACAGCTAGCCGTTATAGATCCGTTATACTTTGTCTCCTTTAAATAATGGGTCAAATCTCATTTTCTAGTAAGCCTCTTGGACGTTTTTCTCAGCCCTCTTTCTATTTTCTATAGCATAATCATTAGTAAATGATCACTTAAATTGTTAAGGATGTTTACATATGATTATCCTCTTGATCCCCTCCTTTACCTTGTCCAATGAGAAGATCACTCACTCACTAGTGTTGTGATAAAGATGAATCTATGAGCTAGTCATATTCATCATGATACCCTTTTTTGTTTTAGGTCAATCCAATGTATTTATGAATACTTAGACTAGTTGTGTTCATCCAAGTTATTTGTGGATACTTGGATTTGTTGTGTACATCCATTGCATATGTGTTTGCTTGGATTTGTGTTGTGTAAATCCAAGATACATGTGTGTACTTGGATAAGTCTAGTTGAGTTGTAATAGATTTGATTAGGAGTTCTCACTAAACTATAAAGTGATGTGGTTGTGTCTTGTGAGTTCTCACTAAACTATAAAGTGACTAGTAGTTGTGTTGTGTGAAGTTCTCACTTAGCTTCAAAGTGAAGAGTCGTGAAGATTGGTTCTAGCTTTCGATTAGAACTCGACATCTAGCCTTGTGTCGTAAAATGGTGAAGTAGGCAACGTCGTGAAGATTGGTTCTACCTTAAGATTAGAACTCGACATCTAGCCTTGTGTCGTTAAATTGTGAAGTAGGCAACGTTGTGTAGATTGGTCCTAGTTAAAGATTAGGTCTCGACATTTAGCTTAGTGTCGGAAAATAATGTAAGCAACGATGTAAGGTTTTCTCCGCGAGAAGGGAGCTTGTGGATATAGTGGAAATCTCGAGTAGGTGTACTCGAGGAGTGGAGTAGAAACGAGGATAGAGCCTCGTTGTCGAACCACTATAAATCTTGGTGTCTTCCCACTAGGTTGTCTCCTTCCTTACTCTTTACTTATTTCATTATCATTACACTTACCTATTATCTTTGCTAGTGCATTTGAATTGAACCTAATCATTATGCAACTTAGCCTCAAGTAAAAGATAGTTTTGATACAAACCAAATTGAAAGTAATTTTAATTTGGTCACCAATCGAAGAGAAACTATTCAACCCCCCCCCCCCCCCCCTTCTAGTTTCTACAAATTCTACCAAAAATCTGCTACAAAAATCAACTCAGCAACTTGAATGATCAAAAACAACTACAATTCTTCACAAAACTTCTAATGATCAAGTGTGATCATAAGAAACTAATAACAGCAACAGTATCAACAGGAATGCAATGAATAGTAGAAGATTGAAGGAATTTGAGTGATTTTATTGAATTTGAAGTGAATGTTTGTTACAAGGGTGGGTAAAGTAGTTACAACTAACTAACAACTAACTCAAGAGGTTGTCAAGCTCTTGAGGTCGTTATACTAACTGCTAACTAACAAGATTGAGGGAAGAAAACAAAAGTGTGTGTGAATTTCACACTTTTCTACATACAACAAATGAGAGATACAAGTCCTATTTATAGAGAAGAAATGAGAGTGAGTTGGGGTCGATGACATGTTCCATCCAATAGCAGGCTGCCAGGTGTCATGATTTGCTTAATTGCAGATTCTTGTGTTCATCACGAATTGGGGGATTTTGATCCTTTGAGTTATAGCTTAATTAAGTGTTTCCATTGTGTTCCTCTCTTGAAAACGAACATTTTTCATGTATAAATCTTTTCCTGAAATGCAGTATAACTTGAGACTGAATATGGGTTCGTTTGGAGAAGAAGCTTACACGTGTAATGTTGTGGTTGGTTGAAAGGCGTCACACGGATTGATATCCATAAATGGATAAAGGATTATTGCATGTCCACTTCTGATTGGCCCAAAAGTGAGTTAGTGGGTTATACTGTGGGGATTCGGTGTAATTAATGTGTCGGTGAGGTGGCTTAATAGCTGGCAATCCGTGTGACCTTATTCTTGCCATTTCATTGGTTATAAGCCTTAGCACACGGATCATGTCCATTTTTTTATGTAAATTTGGCAAGTTAAGCCCCTAGACTTTGGCAGAATGTCCAAATGGGCTAAAATCTTCATTCCAATGACATTTTTAGTCCTTCCACTTGCATTCTTGTCTAGTTTGACCCTTTGACTTGGTTGACTTAAGAGTTGACCATATTTGACTTGAATCTTGACTTTGACCAAATTACACTTTTAGTCCCTCAACTTTGGAATGTTGTCAAGATAGGTCCTTCATCTTCAAAGTCTTGTCATCTTTGATCCTTCTTTGTCTTTTCATCACAAATAAGCTTGATTCTTTCTTGTTTGCTTGAAAATGTATCCATGTTACCTATTTAAACACAAACACAAAACATACCACAGAATTCTGCTTTATAGCACAAAAGTTAGGTGTTTTCCATGTGTTTTAGGTGATTTGTTGATTAATTGATATGAGTTTTTGCTCATATCAATGTTTCCATTCTTGCTCAAAATTTGCACGCGCGAAGATATGTTTAAAAGCTTAATAGTCGTATAGTCAACATTAATACTACAAGTTTTGTACTTCTAGTATGAAAAATACGCCACCAAGAGCAATTCTTCAATCCTTACTCATAATCTGCATGCCTGAAATTTTATTATAAAACTTAAATGGATCATTTGTTATAAAATTAATATCTTAAAATTTTTTAATTCTAGTATAAACACACAAGCAAGATAAAATCTTCAATCATTGCTCATAATTTGCACATGCGAAGATACATTCTTACAAAATTTGAATAATCATCAATTAAACATCAATGTCACATATTTTTTGCACTTTTAGTATAAAAAATATGTTAACAAAACAAAAGTTATATTTTTTGTTCATAATTTACATGCATGAAGATATTCATAAAAACTTAAATAATAGTGTAGTCTATTAAAAGTTAATGTTTCGTAGACTTTATAAATTTTTGCACGTGTGAAGAGATAACTAGTAAACTTAATAAAACTCTATCAAACATCAATACCTCCTAATTTTATACCTTAGAAAAATATGCTAGTAAGATCAAAGCTATAAGCATTTCTCATAATTGGCACACGTGAAAATATTTTTATAAATCTAAATTAATCATCTATTAAACATCAACATATTTATGATTGCACTTCTAGACCTTATATAAAATACGTTAGTAACATCAATGCTTCAATCCTTACTCAAAATCTGAACGCGTGAAGATATTTTTAAAAAATCTAAATGATCGTCTAGTAAACATCAACATCTACAAGTTTTGCACCTCTATTATGAAAAATATGCTAGTAAGAGCAATTCTTCAATCTTTGCTCATAATTTGCATGCGTGAAGAAATATTTACAAAGCTTGAATAATTGTTGATTAAATATTAATATCTTATAATTTTGTACTTCTAATATAGAAAATGCACTAATAAGATAAAATCTTCAATCGTTGCTCATAATTTGCACATGTGAAGATACAATATGAAAACTTAAATATTCATCGATTAACATCAATGTCGCATATTGTTGCACTTTTAATATAAATTTTATGCTAGCAAGATAAAAGTTATAATTTTTGTTCGTATTTTACACGAGTAAATATATTCATGCCATAACTAAATAATATTGGAGTCTATTAAAAGTTAAAGTTCCATAGACTTATAAAATAGACGATTATGTATGTTTTGTTTTACTAGCGTATTTTGTAACATAGACTTATCAATTTTTGCACGTGCGAATATATTTTTAGAAAACTTAAATAAAAGTCTATAAAACATCAATATCTCATAATTTTGTACTTCTAGTAAAAGATTATGTTACCAAGATCAATGCTTTAAGCATCTCTCATAATTGGAACATGCGAAGATATTACAAAACTAAAATAATCTTCTATTAAACATCAACGTTTCTATTTTCGCACTTCTAGTATATAAAATACGCTAATAAGAGCAATGCTTCGATCCTTACTCATAATATATTTTTCACAAGCGAAAATATATTCTTAGAAAACTTAAATAATCCTCTATTAAACATGAATATACTATATTATTTCAAATATGATGTAAAAGATATACTCGCAATATCAAAACTTAAATAAACGATCATAATTTGAAGGAGTGAAAATATTCATACAAAACTTAAGTAATTGTTTAGCAAAAATCAGTATCTCTAAAGTTTTACTCTTTTAGTATAATAAATACGCTACTATGAGGAATGTTTCAATCCTTGCCCAAAATTTGCACACGTGAAGATATTTTTAAAAGCTTAAATAGTCATATAGTAAACATCAATACTTCAAGTTTTGTACATCTAGTATGAAAATTACGCTAGCAAGAGCAATTCTTCAATCCTTACTCATAATCTCCATGCCTGAATTTTTTTATAAAACTTAAACGATCATTTGTTATAAAATTAATATCTTTTAATTTTGCACTTCTTGTATAAACAATACACTAGCAAGATAACTTTTTCAATCATTGCTCATAATTTGCACATGCAAATATACGTTCTTACAAAACTTAAATAATCATTAATTAAACATCAATGTCACATATTTTTTGCACTTTTAGTATAAAAATATGTTAACAAAACAAAAGTTATATTTTTTGTTCATAATTTACACTCATGAAGATATTCAAAAAAACTTAAATAATAGTGTAGTCTATTTAAAAGTTAATGTTTCATAGACTTTTATAAATTGTGAAGAGATAACTAGAAAACTTAATAAAACTCTACCAAACATCAATACCTCCTAATTTTATATCTTAAAAAATATGCTAGTAATATCAAAGTTATAAGCATTTCTCATCATTGGCACACGTTAAAATATTTTTATAAAACTAAATTAATCATCTATTAAACATCAACATATCTATGAT
This sequence comes from Glebionis coronaria, assembly GCA_025667525.1. Classification (NCBI taxonomy): domain Eukaryota; kingdom Viridiplantae; phylum Streptophyta; class Magnoliopsida; order Asterales; family Asteraceae; genus Glebionis; species Glebionis coronaria. Next base: position 346,195,615 of record CM046877.1, read on the forward strand.
TGCACTTCTAGACCCTATATAAAATACGTTAATAACATCAATGCTTCAATCCTTGCTCAAAATCTGCACGCGTGAAGATATTTTTTAAAAAGTTAAAATGATCGTCTAGTAAACATCAACATCTACAAGTTTTGCACTTCTAGTAGGAAAAATACGCTAGTAAGATCAATTCTCCAAACTTTGCACATAATTTGCACGCGTGAAGAAATTTTTACAAAACTTAAATTATTATTGATTAAATATCTATATCTTATAATTTTGTTCTTCTAATATAGAAAATGCACTAATAAGATAAAATCTTCAATCGTTGCTCATAATTTGCACATGTGAAGATACAATATGACAACTTAGATATTCGTCGATTAACATCAATGTCGCATATTGTTGCACTTTCAGTATAAAGTTTATGCTAGCAAGATAAAAGTTATAATTTTTGTTCGTAATTTACACGCGTAAAGATATTCATACAAAAATTAAATAATATTGGAGTCTATTAAAAGTTGAAGTTCCGTAGACTTATAAAATAGACGATTATGTATGTTTTGTTTTACTAGAGTATTTTGTAATATAGACTTATCAATTTTTGCGCGAGCGCATATATTTTTAGAAAACTTAAATAAAAGTCTATGAAACATCAACATCTCATAATTTTGTACTTCTAGTAAAAGATTATGTTAATAAAATCAAAGCTTTAAGCATCTACACGTGAAAATATTACAAAACTAAAATAATCTTCTATTAAACATCAACGTTTCTATTTTCGAACTTCTAGTATATAAAATATGCTAATAAAAGCAATGTTTTAATCCTTACTCATAATTTGCACAAATGAATATATTTTTTTAAAACTTAAATAATCGTCCAATCCACATGTACTTTCTAGTTTTTTTTTTACTTCTTGTATAAAACATCATAGCAATGCTTCAATCCTTGCTCATAATTTGCACAAGTCAAAATACTTAAAAAAAAAAGAAATTAAATAATCGTTTTTAAATGCAATATCTCAGAATTTTACACTTCAAATATAAAATATACACAAGATCAAATATTTAAGCCTTGCCCATAATTTTCACATGCGAATATATATTCTTACAAAACTTAAATAATCGTCTATTAAACACGAATATCTCATTTTTGCACTTCTTGTACAAAAAAACACACACTGTAAGATCAAAGCTTAAATATTCGATTATAATCCGTTTGGAACTCCTACAGCTTCACTTAACAACAATGACCAGACGAGCGTGGAAGACAGTTGCCATGAAGACTCTATACAGACACCAAGTCCTCCTATCCATGCGTTTGCAAGCTGGTACACCACTGTTTGCTTCTAATTCATTGACCCCACCATCACCATCAACGAGTCCATTTCAATTTGGTGTGCAGAACAACCAACCACCAACCAACCGCCAACTCAGAATCCTTTTCAATTGCGGACCAACCACCATCTCAGAATCCTTTTCAAGTACAGACCAACCAACCACCATCTTAAAATCCTTTGTAGTTTAGAGTTACACGTTGGAGGACGTTTCTCGTTAGGCTCTAGTGGACAAGTCTAACAAAAGAATTTTGAAAGCAAGTAGAATTAAGAACCGGAGAAAATGAGAACCTTTGAATAAACATGTTGAAGCTTGTTTTTCTGAGGGATGTCACAACACACCTTCCTTACCGCTCTTGATTAGCATGGGAACTGGGCATCTTAATTTCAACATTATGTAGTGTTTACACCTTCTGTTCGTGTTTATCAGTATGGTGGTGATTGTTTAATCTTAATGTTGGCGGAAGTGTTCAACAGATTTAACTAGCTGTGGTAGGAATAGATACTTCATATGGGTTGTATCTTTTTCAATGAAACCAGTTGTGAATTACTGCAGACTACATATTTCCAGTCATGCCCACTACATTCAAAATGAACGGGTTAGTTTCAAGACTGTCCACATACTTTCAGACTCCTAACTTTCTTATTATAAATGTCGCTATGTTTTAGTGAATCAAGTTTTGAACATGGTCTATACAGGTTTCCTCATGTAGTTGATAGTCCATTTCACTATATTTTGAATAAGATTTACACATCAGTTTGTAGAGATAGATATTTAATTATATTCAAGAACAAACCTATTTGCAAGACCTTCGATAGCACAATCACAGCCCTATACTTTTCTAACTAGATATTCCAAACCCTTTGATAACACCAGCAAGTCCAAAAGCTGCCCCACGCCGCTCTCTAGTGTTCTCACTCTTCATCTGCCTATCTAACAACCTAGAAACAGACATTGCGTATTCTTAATGACCATGTACAAAAAAGCAATGAAGGATAGTCCAGCCTCGGTAGAAATCAAAATATAAACTTACAAAACTAGGAATTTCCTACTAACCACAAGAGGTGGAGATGGCAAAATTGAGTTCGTCAGGTAATGTAACATGGGACAACAAGTATTTCTTTGTATGCATTAAAATAGGTAGAGTCAAAACATTTGATGTCTAAAGTATTAAAACTTTATAAATAATTCATTTTAAAACATGTTTACAAAATCAAATTATTTCGTAAATATCTTATTGGTTGATGTGGATTCATCTACGAGGTTTTATGCATTATATATCAACTATGGGCAACTCTCAACCTGTTCAATATAACCCATTTACTCAATAAACGGGTCAAAATTGATCTCTGACCAAAGGTAAAACAGTTTTGATGAATTGATAACGACATAATCGCTTTGATTGCATTAATGGAAAGATGCAACTTGAGACTGCCCTTTGAACAGGTTTTGATGGAATGTTAATCACCTCCATCAACTTATCTAGAACGGTATGAACCTTAGGATCATCATGTTCGATAACAAAAGGATATAATGCGAAAGATGAATATTATAACATGCCTTTTTACTTATTTCTCGGAGATAAACAATAAATTTAGATCAAACCTGGGACAAATGGTTTGCTAATGCTCAAGTAAAAGATGATCACACCCTCACGTACCAAAACGTATTTCTCTTCATCTAATTACCTTAAATAGTCAGATAACAACAATTGTTACAAAAAAATGTTACAGATAGTACAAATAATGAGTTTAATTAGGTGCTTAATCTGGTAAAAGAATTTCAATTTAGACATACACTAGACTTCTTGTTTAAGTAGTTTTAGAGGGTGTTTGTTTTAGCTTATATAGTGGGCTTATAAGCTTATTAGCTTATATAAGCTTATAAGCCAAAACCAAGTGTTTGGTTAAGCTTATATAAGTGGGCTTATAAGCTTACATAAGAAGGTTTTGGTAAGCCAAGAATTTCTGGCTTATGTAAAGTTAATTGGGCTTATATAAAAATATTACCTAAAAAGACTTTTATACCCTTATTTAATAATTACTATCCTTTTTATTTTTATGTATTTTTTGTCATTTTATCATATTAGTTATATAAGCTAAACCAAACACTTAACACAGGCTTATAAGCTTATTATATAAAAGCGATAATTTGCTTATATAATATAAGCCTAAGCCACTTATAAGCTTAACCAAACACCCTCTTAGAATATAGAAACTAGCAGCTAGACATTATCTTTTCTATGTCTGTCAATGATCATGATCCCGGAATTAATCATTCTTCCTTGAACATCAGCATTGCACCAACAGTGGATTATTTGTTTTGAGATTTTACTAACCCACAGGGCCGTCCCGTGGATTTCGGGGGCCCTGTGCCGATGTAATAAAGAAGGCCTCTCAAAAAGGTGATTTAGTTATAGGTTATATAAATATAGAAAATTGTCGAGTATTCATAAACATAAAAAACAGTACACATATTTATCACAATAGTTATATCTTATATAAATCTAACAAATAATGTATTTGTAAGCAAATAAAAAGTATATATAAGAAATCTAGTTTTATATTTGTTTCTCAACTTGGGTTGAAAGCGTAAAATTGAAAACCCATTTGTACTTCTATTCAAAAAGAGTACAGTAGTAAAATACAATTAAAAGCTAGAAATGTAAAATATATAAACTATTAGGTAAAAAGGTGCATACTACTCATTGTGGTCATCTTCCTCAACCTCTAATGTCTGCAACCTTACGTTTCTTATCATAAACCTATTAGATCTAATATTTGTTTCAACTATAACACAAAAATCTTACATTCTGGACAATATTTTCATTAGTATTATGTTAAACAACAAACTAAATCAAGCATGCCTTTATAATTTTGGGGCCCTTGAAAAATTTGAGGCCCTGTGTGGTTGATCACTCTGCACACCTTGAAATCCGGCCCTGCTAACCCATTCTCAGTCAGTTCTATGCCTGACGTCTATTACGTCTCCTGAATGATTCAGAGGCGGCAGTCCAAGGTCTCCTTAATCTTTGGAAACTAATTGGTCCATTTTGACAAACTCACATAATAATAAGAAAAATACTTCAGTAACACTAAATACTTTCCGCCTCAGCATCCTGTAGTAAAACATAGAAGTTGGCCATTAGTTAAGGCGTGATGAGAGAAATATGGAAAATGGGGAGGTTGACAAGACCATAAAAACACATTTGTGTCACTAGTACTAGCTTGACAAAACAGAATTTAAAACTTTCCTGTCGTTATCATGGTTTCCGTTTTTTATAACATGGTGAAAGGATTATGTGTTGCCTACTATGTTATTAAGTGTGATCTTGATGTAGATATTTTTTGAAAGAGACACTCGCCGATTACGTGGATTTGGGTTTCTGGCATTTGCAGACCATCGAGGTATGGAAGATGCAATCAGAGAAATGAATGGTGCTGATTTTGGGGAACGAGTGATCTCAGTTAACAAGGCCCAGCCTAGATCAGGTGGCGGTGATGATCAAGATCGTAGCTATGGTGGAAGCTACCCATACAGTGGTAGAAGTAGTTATGGCGGAGGTGAAAGATCTCACGGGCAAGATGAGTGCTTTAAGTGTGGTCGGTCTGATCATTGGGCTCGCCATTGCCCCTCAAGTGGTGGTGGTGGTGGTGGTGGTGGTGGTGATGCTGGTGTCGGCGGACAGTTCTCCTCCCGTCCAACGTTTGCTAGTGGTGCTGGCCGTGGAGATCGCTATGCCGGAGTGTGAGTGTTACGTTGATGATAGATATGATGTTGGGCGTTTTGGTGAGAGAGACCGCTACGACAATAGAGATGCTAAGTATGGAAGCCGTAAACATATGCAACACATATTGAGACATAAAACAACAATTGTTTTATGTCTTCAGAACAACAACAGACATGTTTCCTGAAGTATAGGACACCACTATCTGTTATCTCAATTGTTCTTTGAGCAAATAAATCTTCAGAAGCACCTAAGTACACCCATTAAACAATTTCTTGATCTTAACACATCATATTAGCAAAGAACTAGATTTCCTGCTACATTCTCACACTAAAAACACAATATTTGATAACGAATATAAAAAATAAATAAAAACTAAGAGAATACGTACCAAGAAATCCAAGCAAAGTATTTTCAGGATTATGATGGTCGTCTTAGCTGTAAATTCAGCACGTGAAACCAGTTACCATGCCCATCTTGGAGTGACACCCACTCGGTTCCATCCCATTATAGAATTCACAAACATTGAACCGATAAGTTGGACCACCTACCCATTTCACCCCTAACTCTAAATGTGACCCATTTTAACTTGTTACCGAATCATTCTCATGTTAGCACATCTAACTTCAGCAAATGAAACCCATTTTTTGAGCAACGACAGATTTCCCCTTCATTGTCCTCGTCTCACCCCATCATCGTTTACAAGTCAATTGACCAAGCTTACGAATGCTGCTGACATGAAGCAAGATCATGACTCAGTCATAAAGATGACAGGTAAAAACTTTATAAAACTAAGAACAGGTCTAAACACAAACATAAACTCCAGAACACACAGATAGTATGTTTCCCAACCACAAAAGTAGTAGTAACAAGTAAAACCAGTGGGGTACGGAAGATGGTAAAATATCAATAGACTACCCCATCGAGACATGAAACCTCAGCAAAGTCATTCCCATTCACCACCTGTATTGGTGTTAAGTGTGCATGTGGCAGTGACAAGGGTGTCGAGTGATGATCTTTCCACATTTACTTATGAAAGGGTAAAAAAAGTAAACAAACTGTAGCTAACAATAGAAACGTGTCAAATGGGTAAAAACTCACCAAAGTGTATTTTCAATGAATAAAACCTAACATTTTATTTTTCAATTAGATTATTAATTTTGATAATAAGATTTTATGGATCGTATTTAGCACCATTTAAGTAATTATTTTTAATAAGATTGGGCAAAACTGGTCCGAAAAAAACCAACCCGACAACCCAGTTAGAAACCTATAGTATTGATCATTGCAATGCTGTAATCGTACCTTTTTCTTGACGATATGAAAAACATCCTCATCTTGAAGAATATGACTAAGTCCACGATGCTGCGGGGAATGTCTTGCACTTGAGCCCCATACCAACACATAGTTGACTATCTTCAGCAAGCTTCTATGAATCTGGTTAGAAAATTCTTCTACAGAGCACCCACCTCAATCCTGAAACTGGGGAAGAAACAAAAGAACTATGAATGAAGACAACGATTTTAGATACTACATTTTACGGATGCAAGGTGTGATTAACATACAACGGAAAGAACCACAGGATCTCTAAAATCAGGTTGTTGCCCTTTTGGTTTTGTGTAAACCCTGACTAGACCCATCAATTCCCACATTTAACCAATTTTAAGCCTTTCTACTTATAACTAAAAATTAACGGCATGAACGTATTCTAATAGATCCAAGATTTCACATAAACTTCTTAATTTATAAGCAGATAATAATCAATGTTTCGACTACTATAAGATCAGATAAATTATACTTTGTAAATTCCTTAAAAGTAAATTAAATTATACTTTCTAAATTCCTCAGAAGTAACTTGATCTACAAATAGTGGTTCTGATTTATAGCCATATAAAAAATAACGTCAAATAATTGAAAATCAAATGGGGGTGATTTGCACACCAATTTTATTTTTTCCATTTACCACTAAATTATTGTGAAGACATTTGCACCCTCAACTTATTTAAGTCTTACTTTTCTACTAAACCAAATCATAACCATAATATATCACGATCAAATAACCCATAATTTGAAGCGTAAAAGATTTTCATATTCTGGGTAGGAAATAAAATGCAGCTGATTAGTAGGAAAGATAATGCAGACCTCAAACTTGTTGCCAAACACCCCTTAGTTGGCGAACCTTAAAATGCAGCTGATGAGTAGAAACTATATGTTACCATGCCAACCACTTACACAGAACCTTACTATATCTTTTCGACCTTCCACATCCGCTAGCGAACTTTCAGCCACTGTCATTTCCTTGAACCATACTAGATACAAAGATAAAGAAATATGCCTTCCACCACGTCTCAAGTTAAACAAAAATCATCTGACTAGAGGAGCTTTGATGCAGTATAACAAATAAAGGAAAATCCAGTAGTAGCAGTATGTGTGGGCCAGATCTTGTTTGGATCGAGACACTGATTCTATCTCGCTCAAAAAAATAAGAATCATTCGATTCATCTCCCATCTGTATGTACACATGAGTTAAAATGCGATGCATATCCATCCAGAAGCAAGCAAGTATCTCAATGTTATTTACTACATGACATAATGCAGTAACTCCACACAAGGGAAGTCATCATCTACTCCTACCATATTGACTACATTTCCTTCTGCAAAACCTAAATTCCTATACTTCAAAAATGCAGTGTACATCCTCACATAATTGATCATAGATTTTAGCTTAAGGCAAAGGCCAACTCATCTCACTGCCCGCAAATGAGTTTAATCATCCCGAGCTCAAGAGAATTACCGCCGACAATAGTCCATTGGATCACATTACTCGAATTTTTGCTTAGGCTACAAAGAGTGGTCTTTTGAACATTTTTGTTAAATAGTATATCCTAAAAGGTCTCTGATTCCTATGGTGTGTGTCTGCATGAGATGGCAGCTGTTATTGCAAAGTTAGACTACTTGAGAAACAAAAAAAAGAGAACACTCATATTGTATGGTAACTAAACGTGAGTGTTTTCTTTTTTTGGTGTGTGCCTTTTGTTTGTACTTTGTTATGTTTTGTTATAAAGTGCTTCCTTACAAAAAAGAATGTTCTATGTTAGTAAATTGTATGTGAATGTTGAATTAACTCTACCGGCTGCACGGGTCAGTGCCATAAAATTAAGATATAGTGCTTTAGGCATCATTTAGATAACAATTGCCTATTTTCAGTCATAATAGGAAGTATGAACCCATTTTTGGAATTTCGTTCCTTTATAATATGAAGTATGAATGGGAAAAATGACCTACTTTTGCACTTTCCTCGCTATTGATACTCTATAACTTTTCAAAATAAGTAAGTTATCGTAGATTTATGATATGAATAAAATATGTCGATCAACTTAAGTACTACTTAGGATGAAGTTCACAACCACCATCTCAGGTTTCCTTGCTGTTAATGTAGCTATACCAGTGACTCACAAACATAGAAGCGAATGCTGCAAATTCCCAAGTATAAACCATTCAATGATAAGCATAACGGATAAGAGCCGCAAAACCTTATAAGATTTAGTTCACATATATGGGGCATATCTGAATTAACAAATGACTTGATAAATTGCGTTGCACTAATCAGTTGCCATTAAATATCTAAAAAAGTGTTCAGGTGACTTGTACAGGACCACTATCCAATCTACAAACAAGTAAATATATTTTTCAAATAATCGCATGGACCACAGGGTCCAACACTAGTTTTCTTTACACTTTGCTAAGGAGCCATGATCAGAACATATTTAAACTCCAAAAAACTAATCGTCAAGAGAGCATCTAGCTAGTTTTACAATATTATAGGCGCAACAAACAAAAGGCTACAATTACACATATATCGGACCACACAACATAATATGTGGTTAAACTACATTATGCGTAGATTTCAAGATTCAAATATATTTGCTCTATAATCAGATGAGATCACACATTGCTATATAATCCATACCATATAAGCGTAACCGTATAATTCAACACTGCTATATAAGTGAAACAATCGGTCGTACTTCTGTAGGTACGTAGGCAGGGTTCTGAATCACATTCAAGACAGAAACGCAATACAATTTCAAAAGTATAATTCTATACCGCAAACGAATTTATAAGATAAACTGATTTCTATTGAATCCTTTACAATTAATTTAATACTTCTATTTCAATATGCAAACCATTGAGCAAAAAACAAACTAACTACAATAATATCTTAGGGGGTGTTTGGAATTGGCATATTTTAAGAGCTATGCTTTTTTTAACGCAATAAGCCCAAGATAAATAGGCTCAAAACACAATAAGCCCATAAACTCTTTCAAATAAGCTAGACCAAACACCCAATCAGGGTACGGAAGACACAATACTCATCACAATTTTAACAGCTCAGCAAGAGCAGACGATGACCAAAATTAGCATGAATGTACTGAATTTGGAGTCGGACATATAAAGTTATTAACACGCAGGCAATATTTCCTCAAATTACAAACTTGTTTACACGTGAAATGCTTCTAATTAAAATTGTTCACGCGTGCAGATGCTTCTGATTAAACTTGTTCACGTGTGCATATGCGTCTAATTAAACTTGTTCACGTGTGCAGATGCTTCTAGTTAAACTTGTTCACGCGTGCATATGCGTATAATTAAACTTGTTCACGTGTGCAGATGCTTCTAATTAAACTTGTTCACGCGTGCATATGCGTATAATTAAACTTGTTCACGTGTGCAGATGCTTCTAATTAAACTTGTTCACGCGTGCATATGCGTATAATTAAACTTGTTCACGTGTGCAGATGCTTCTAATTAAACTTGTTCACGCGTGCATATGAGTCTAATTAAACTTGTTCACGCGTGCAGATGATGCTTCTGATTAAACTTGTTCACGCGTGCAGACCCTAGTCCCCTACTAATTTATTTCAATAATCAAAACTTAGTTTAGTGTAATATTCTTACTATACTTTTCACGCACGGAGATACTCTACTAACCTTAATTTGTGTTATATTCTTCTACTTTAAGGAAAGTATTAAGTGGCACAATCAAAACCTAATTTGTGGTGATCTGTACGTTCACCACCTATTTACAATTTAAAAATGATCATAACATCAAATGCATAATAAAATTCAGAATTCTATAATTAATTAAATCATAATAAAAAAATAACACTTACTATTGAAATTTATGTGTAATCTGATTATGGTGGTTTTTGGTCAAGGCTGGTGATCTCCGGTCAAGCTTAGTGGTCGGTGGTGAAGGCTATTTGTCGGCTTGTCGCTGGTGAAGGTTGGTGGTGGGTGGTAAAGGCTCATGGTTGCTTGTGAGCTTGGTGGTCGGTGGTGGGGTGGTGGGTTGATTGAAAGCTCATGGTCGCCTGTGAGGTTGGTGGTCGGTGGTGGGTGGTGGGGTGGTGAAGGTTCATGGTCTCCGATGAAGGTTGGTGGTCGACGGTGGTCGGAGATGAAGGCACGGTGGTTGATGTTGAAGACCTGGTGTTATGTTGAGAGAGTTTCGACTAGTTTCAGCTGAAAAAGGGAAATGTGTGTTTTTTCTCTTTTATAGTAGTCTAAAAAAGTAATTGTTCATGTTCGTTGGATCTAAAAAGAAAGAGGGATTATTGAAGGGCTCATTTCACAAAAAAAAAACTTCTCACATGAACGGCCATCTATATATATATACAATGTTTTAAATACAAAATTTTATAAAAATGACACATGTAATTTATTAAAATGTTTCCATAAAATGCTTAAAAAAGAAAATAAAAATTACAAATTATGTCTTAAATAAAAAATTCAATAAAAATATATAAGAAAGGATGGTGAAACAATGCCTTAAATACAAAATACATGTAATTCATTAAAGGGTTTCCATAAAATTCTTTAAAAAGAAAATAAGAATTACAAACGATGCCTTAAATACAAAATTCTATAAAAATATATAAAGAAGGATGGTGAAATAATGCCTTAAATACAAAATTGTATAAAAAATGACACATGTAATTCATTAAAGGGGTTTCCATCAAATGCTTTAAAATGGTTTCCATAAAATGCTTCAAAAAGAAAATAGAAATTACAAATGATGCCCTAAATACAAAATTCTATAAAAATATATAAGGAAGGATGGTGAAACAATGTTTTAAATACAAAATTCTATAAAAATAACACGTGTAATTCATTAAAGTTTCCATAAAAATGTCACATGTAATTGATTAAAGGGTTTCCACAAAATGCTTCAAAAAGAAAATATGAATTACAAATGATGCCTTAAATACAAAATTCTATAAAAATTTATAAGGAAGATGGTGAAACAATGCCTTAAATACAAAATTCTATAAAAATAACACATGTACTTCATTAAAAGGTTTCCATAAAATGCTTCAAAAAGAAAATAAGAATTACAAATGATGCCTTAAATAAAAATTCTATAAAAATGACACATGTAATTCATTAAAGGGTTTTCATAAAATGCTTCAAAAAGAAAATACAAATTACAAATGATTCACAATAGTTTAACTTACTAAAATGAAAATATTTTTAGATTTTTAGACTGTCAAGTTTTGGACTGGGCTATATACTGTTGCTATATTATCACGTGACAAAAAATAATACCAAGAATGAACTTTTTTGGCTTTTTTTTGCTAGAATACACTTTACCACAAAACTTACAAAACAAAATCATTTCTAAAAAATATTTTACTATAATGTTTTTGCAAACAAAAAAACATAGCAATTATATTAATTAAAAAGAATTAATGTAAAAAAGTTATTTATAACATTAACATATACAAAATTTATTACCTCATAAAACTCAAAATTATATATAATATTTATACAATATAATTAAAATTCTAAAAATATTTAATGTAACAAACTTATTCATAACATTAACGTATGCAAATTAAGTTAACTCATAATATTGTTAAATAAATAAAATATTTTAAACTACGTTATTTTTGTCTATTCTATGCTATATTATAAAAATATTAATGTCATAGCCTAACACTACATATACTAAAGTTCTAATACAAGCATAAATCTTTAATTTTTATTAAAAGATATATACTTAAAGCTAGCCCGTCCACCGGACGGGTCTTAAGGCTAGTATATATATATATATATATATATATATATATATATATATATATATATATATATATATATATATATATATATATATATATATATATATATATATATATATATATATATATATATATATATATATATATATATATATATATATATATATATATATATATATACTAGCGTCGTAACCCGCCCAATGGGCGGGGTCGTTTCGTAAATCTTTTTTAATAATACGTTAGCGTATTAGTTATATCTATTGACGGTGGTAGACATTTTTGTTAAAAGGAAACTAAAAAGACACAAATCTTTGAGATTTTTAGGCCTTGTTCCACCCAACAGACTTGTTTTGTCCCATGTGAATATTTGGTTTTGTTAGGTTTAGGTTGTATATTGTTTTGTAAGCAGTCTTTGTTTATTTTTTGTAATATTGTTGCTTAAATGTGAACCCTTTGATAATATCACCTCTTGGTACACCCAACGATTGTGTTTGGTGTGAGTTAAACTACGAATGTACATAAATCTCATAATACCTAAAACCTCAATTTATAATACTGATTTGTAAACATTTGCGATTAATATTAGCAGTGACAAATTGTTTAAATAAGTAGGTTAGTAAATCATTTTTTTGACATAACGTTTGTCGATTAGTTATAATGGTTGATGTGTTTGTGTAAACATAGATCTTTTTCGTCTCTTATTGTCAATTAGTTAGAATAGTTATAATTGTTATTGTCGGGGTGTGAATGCCAACCTTTGATATTGTATGTTCTGGGTTCACCCCACGAACGGGTTTGGTACATGAATAAGTTATATCGGTTAGTAGTAGGACTTGAAAATATAGTGATATTATTCTCGATCATGTAGTATTTCCTTGATAATAGAGAGTGTGGATATTAAATAAGTTGTTTGAGCATATTCATGTACGGTCATGAAAACATTTTATATCTTTTTTAAGAATAATATAAAATGTTTTTGTCTTACGTCACAGGATTTTGTGTTAATAAATTCTATTTTTTCCTTATATTTCTTTAGGAATAGTATAAATATTTGTTGAATTTTTTATATTAGTTATATTAATAAGTATATTTTATGGTTCTTATAGTAAGAGTATAGAGCTTGTATTAGATTATTTAAAATTATATAATCACGGAAAGACTTATATATTGAGTAATATAAAGATTAGAAGTAGTTTTTAATAACAAGATTTATTCTATATATTTATAATAGTTGAAGTGCTATATAGATGAAAAAATTAAACAATGCGTAAATAGAAGAAAAAGGAGATCTCATTCACGCATACATTGGGTATGATTTAGGTTAACCAGAAACACTCGTTGTCCATAGTCTTAAATATTTCTTCAAAATAATTTGTGATATACTTTATGACCATAATAATCTGACACTCTGAATTAAAAAGGTTTCCTATGTTCTACAAATTAACGATACATGAAATGTACCAAAAATCCGTTAATCAAGTGGTATCAGTGGTGGATCTAAAATTATCGAGGAGGGTATGCACTTTAGTAATAGTCTTGCGAATAAATTTGGTTTTCTCGTTTGTTTCATCAGGTTAGCTTATTTGGAATTCGAATTGGGTACGATCTTCTTTTCAATTCGAGTTTACAAAATTTACTTTGTTTTATCAAGATTGTATTATTAATTAATGAGTAAGGATCCAGTGAGAAGAAACTTAAAATAAGAAGTGGTGAAAAGAAACTAAAACCACATATTTGAGATGCAACGACTTGCATTAGATGCATTTCTATTCATGTAGATGCACCATCTTAAGTTTCGAAAGTTAATTTGATGTGTAGATGGTGCAAATTGATTTTCTTGATTTTGGCACGTGCAGAAATATAGATAAATCATAAAATGCATCTAATATACGTATATGCACCTAATTAAAAGCTATAAAACACGTTATGATTCATTATAATGCATCTAAGATTATAAAGATGCATATAATTTAAGTGGATGCATCTCGGATATGCCGTTATAGTTTTTTCTTATTCTTCTTATTTTAAGGTTTATTCTCATTTGATCCTAACTCATATTTGAGTATATTTATTTAGAGCAGCGGGTACGGTTTCAACCTGTGAGGTGATGTTATGGAAAAAAAGATTGCTACGTCAGTTTTTTCGCCATAACACCAGAATCACCATAAAACAGAAATGAGGCTCCCTGTTAACACCACAAATTCTGGTTTTATAGTGACCCCACTTTTTAAAAAAGAGTAATAATACGCCAGGCGTGAGAACACGAAAACGAAAACGCGAGGGTGAACGTGGCACCGCGCCCCGTCGTGCTACGCTTTCTGAGACTATTTGGGTTGGCGAGTACGACACGAGACGTAAAAACGATACCCGAAGTGTGGTTAAAATAATTAACCTACTAACTGTATAACATGATAATAATTCGTATTTAGGAAACTTAAAAAAAATTAAAACCATATCAATCTACTATTGCATGCCTACACCAAAAATTGTGATTGTTGGTTTTATTCTAATATGGTAAAAGTTGAATACAATGGTTGATGATCGACAACTTCATTTTATCGTCACATTATTTTTTTTAACACATCATTTTACTACTATTAGTTTTAAAAACATAATGGTCATCGATTAACCCTATACATCAAATACCTATTTTATACAAATAAATAAAACATATACCTCTATTTACCGGGTAACCCATTCCAATAAAAAATCAAAAAATCACACGTATACAAACAAAAAAATCAATAATAGAAAGAGTATTTTAGTTATAAGCCACCCAATCAATCGCGTTTCTTCTCCTTCGCCCACTAAAGTGGGAGGCTGTTATGAGCATCACGTATGAGTGTGATGAGTGACGTTCGCACATGGTGATGAAGCATCATAACGCGCGATCTTATATTGATAATTATTAATACAACCTAGTTTGTTTTTTCCTAAATGTCGTTAAACATTGTTACTTTCGGATACAGTTTATTTCTTACGAATATTATATCTCATAGTCTCAGTTTTTTTATTTTTTTTGAAACAACAACAATTTTATTAAACTAAAAAACAAACCAAAAAATTACATACCTCACAACTAACACTATACAAGAATTGAACCACTAACTCATGCTATAGAAAATTCTGCTTACTAATTGAGTAATCATGTTATTATTAAATTTAGAAGAATTTAATATATCAAAGTCTACCAGTAGCTTTGAAAGCAGGTTATGTGTGTATGTAGGATGAATCACGTTGAGTGATTATTTGTTTATTTTATCTTTGCATTTTTGTTTCTGGCATGCATATACATACTTCAATTATATCTGCATATTGTAGATGGCTTTGAAATGGTGTTACGTGTATGCATAACTTTGATTATTTTTTACTTTGTTACATGTTTCCAGCATCAATGCTAAATCCGCTGCACCTTGAGTATTTTGAATTTGCAGGTCGGGTGATTTCCCTTGCCTTAGTGCATAAGATGCAAGTGGGTATTGTGTTTGGCCGGGCTTTTTCTTGCTATTGGTTGTAAGGTCTCTATGGATATAAAGGATGTCGATCCATATATAGCAGTTGCAAACAGATACTGGAAATGGATCCTTGTGCAGTGGGTCTAAATCCGCTGCACCTTGAGTATTTTGAATTTGCAGGTCGGGTGATTTCCCTTGCCTTAGTGCATAAGATGCAAGTGGGTATTGTGTTTGGCCGGGCTTTTTCTTGCTATTGGCTGTAAGGTCTCTATGCATATAAAGGATGTCGATCCATATATAGCAGTTGCAAACAAATACTAGAAATGGATCCTTGTGCAGTGGGTCTAGATGTCCTTGGTCTCACATTTATGTGGGAAGTTGAAAAGCTAGGAGTCAAGGAAGTTGTGGAGCTTCTTCCTGACGGAGAACAGATTAGCGTGAATAGCATTAACAGAAAACTGTATATTGATCTTATCATCAGACATCAGTTTGTGACGTCGATTACCGAGCAGTTATCCAATTTTTCTCAAGGATTCGTTGATATAGTTAGCAGCGAAGAAAACAAAAACTTGTTTTTCAAGAGCTAAGAGCTTGAACATCTTGGGAGTCAAGGAAGTTGAAAGTGAGATCTCTGTCGATAATTGGAAGGCACATACACAATATAGTGGCTATAAAGAAACCGATCTCCAAATATAGATTGGTTCTGGAAGGTATGCGTTTCTTCTTATTTCCTTGTTTTGGCAACACATCGTTTCATTTTTACACATAATCCATCTATTGTTATCACATTTAAGGATTAAAAAAATGCAAGTTGTGTATGGGTAAAAACTCAAAAAATTTAAGTATGAGAAATTAGATTGTAACTAATATCATACTATATGCTTTTTAGTTAAAGTTGACAGATTGATTATCTGTACAAAAGCAATATGGAGTCTTGCGTGTCAAACCAACTCAACATGTTTTAGCAGGTGCCACAAAATATACCCATTTCAATTTACCCAAGGATGATGAAAATGACATGAAATTTAATAATGCACCATCCACCCCTCAAGATACTGTTAAGCATTCCCCAGAACTTGAGATCTATTGCTACTTGCTTGTGCTCATATTTCTCGTTGATCAGAAAAATGCACCGAGGCTAAGGCTTGTTCATCAGCAAGCATTTGCCATTAAAAGAACCTGAACAGGAGAACAATTGATTTTTTAGCATCCAGACTTTACCTCTTTTACTCTCTTAGCTATGAACTTACCGATAGCCTTTCCGAAATCAGGGGTAATCTCCTCGCTTTGCACAGAGTTGTTGCATTGCGGCATGATGAGTTGGGATAGGAAACACTTCTGAACTTGCTACTTTGCAACTACCTAAATTAGAATTTGTATGATCAAGCCAAAAAGCTAAGGTCAAAGGCGCAACGTTTTGAAGCCCATCAAATCAACAGTTTTGCCACTATATGTTTTACCTTGGGAAGATTTAGGACGATTCAGCTGGAGTACACTGATGTAAAATAATCTCTTGTTCAGGCTGCTCGTAAAGCACATGTAGCTGCTCTTGGATTTTGGGTTCAGTGCAATAAGTGCGTTGTAATTGTTTGCTTACTTGTAGGAGAGATCCTTGAATGAACCGTTTTTATGCAAAAAGGCATGGAGAATGCCTTGATACCATACTTTGAGCGGACCAATGATGTGAGAATTGAAGATCTGGAGCTGTTCAAAAGCATAGCAGAAAAATTCTCCACAACTTTTACCTCAGACCGAACTAACAACTTAATTGTGGGACTTCGCCAAAATTAAACCATACAACAAAAATAAGATGTAAAAGAGAAAAAAAACAATAATGGCATCACATACCAGGAAATGGAAGAAGTTGGTTACTTCACGAAGACTGCCAACATCTAAGCCAAGAAGTTGCCAAGTCACAAAAGTAGCTGAGAAATCAGGTTTCAATATTACCTGTTCCCAGTATCATTATTTCAAATAAATTACAAAACTTCGTAAACGAAGTTCGTACAATAACAGCTTTCGGTAAACAGAGTTTGAAGGAGGTCCCGTACGAGTAACAGGATGCAAGGCTGTTGCTTCATCAAAAGCAAGAGTGAAAAGAGGATTTGATAAAAGATCAAATGTAGGGAAAATATAGGCCATCCCCTAGTTGCCAAACTAAAACTTCATAAGTAAAGTTAAAAATTCAATCACTCACCCATGACAATGTATCAGGATACTCCTGTAATTTGTAAATCAGATAATCCTATATCCAATTTGGATAATCCTAAAGCAGTTTATAAGAACTTTAAAGATGTTTTTCGGAATGATGCTAAGCCTCTCCCATGAGGAGTTACAGAATCCTTATGTGCACCCACTATCAGAATTCAGAAGCCGACTTCTCGGACATAGAATCGGTCACTTCTGATTTAGAAGCCGACTCATACCCCAAACAGAAATCCGACTAAACTTTCTTGCCTTTTCCCATCTATATTACTGGATGGGGACTTACGTTACACATGCATGTGGTGTGTTTTCTTGTGTTCGTAATGCATCAAATAAGTGAGCAACATGATATATATGATGTTCCAGGTTTGGGTCTATATGATATTCCAGATTGGGTCTACTTATTACTTATTTCAGGAAGTTAGTCATATATATACACAAAGCACTACTGAATTTGACTCCGTTGGGCGGGTTACGAAACACATGGTCTAACACTTAGGATTCCTTTGAAATAATAATCAAACGAAAGAACATATGCAGACAATTAGGCACGTTTCTGGGGATCTAAATCATTCATCATCAGCATACATCAGGGACATTTCTTAAAAGTACTATCATAAATACAAACAACCATTTTTCGCTCAGCCCATGATACGCTGGATGTATGGACCAATAGACAGGAAAAAATGCTCAGAAGCAAGTTTGTTCCCAAACGGCTGCTCAATACAACAACCTTTTTTAGCATTTCTCATAACTTATAATACTAAACAAAAACTAGATCCTAATAATGCTATTACTTTTTACTATAATTTCTAACAGACCAATTGACCCTCTCTCGGAACGAAGAAAAAAAACCTATTATAACTTACCATAAGAATCACTATACACAAAGCTCTCTGACCTCAAGCTTTTACATGGCTAGCCGGCTAGGCGGATAGACTGTATTTCTAGTCACTTGGGCTCCTTCAGCCTGAACCTCGCTGAGCCTTGTCTTCTCAAGGCGTGCTCTCCGAGCATCTTGACTTTTGATCCCTGCAACATTTTTACTTTTATAATCTAAACAAAATACTTCTAGTCAATAGAAAATCGGTGAAGTTGAATATTTTGACCATTTTATCAAACAAATACAGTGTGTATACTCAAGCTGTTCAGAAAGCCAAATGGAAGTTGCCTTGTTACTTGGGCTGTTTGCTATTGCTGATACGGATGGCATTTTCACATAACCAGTCGCGGTCTATTTTTCCTTTTCCATCGGCTTCTTACCCTTGGCCTATTTCTTAGCCTCAGCTTTAGCAGTTCCTGAGTTCACATCAAGCATATCAACGCTGGCAAATTATTTACATGTATGTAAGCATGGAGACGAATATGGATGTATAACATTGTTCTATTATTTTCTTAAATTTCTTTTCTTAAAATGTTCTTTTGTCATGCGATCTATTAGAAGGTTAGAACTAACACTATCAGCAGTAGATGCATTCACAGGAAGTCATAGGAAAGTATTTGACTCGTTACATCTTGTGAGTAATAAAGAAAAGTGTTTAAAAACCTTTTACGTAGATTCAACGATAAGAGGCTCGTCTTCTCATTCCATGTAACATATTTGTGTACACTGATGTTCCTGGTGGTAAGCTGCATTGATCGAGTCTTGGCATCAACCATGGTTGATTCGACATGGTGGCAAATATCTTGACCCACAATCTTGCGGAAGAACCATGGTCCAGGAGCATGGATGGTAATAGCACGGGTGTTTCCATAGATAATAGTTCATAATATTGATCTAACTAAACATCACATTTCAAAAGAATTAGGGAAATACTGAACTTAGATCATCATAGATAATAGTTCATAATATTGATCTGTACCAACGGTGTCGGTTTCAGTACTTTAAAACTTCAGTGTTCCCTTCATTTATCTAAATGTGCACCGCTTTCTAAAAAGATCAAGATAAAGAATGAAGAAAACCTACAGCTAAAGAAACCCTCAGATATCCTGATAACAAAATTAAATTTTCTGTATTGTACAACCTTCTGTATTTGACCATGAAGAAAAGGTAAATATAGGGAAGTTTCACTTCCCTGCAGATCGATCATCGTAAGGGATTGAAGCTGCTTATCTATCATTCTAAATGCATGATATTAGAGATCCACGGTCTGAAAAGCAATTTTATTATTCATTGGTCAAAAAGTGTCATAGGACAAATTCAAGATACCCTCATACAAAATGCAATCACCTTTTTTTTCAACCTATAGTTTTAGGATCAGACGACATCCATTATAATCCTAATGTGTTGTAATTGAAGCCATAGTACTTTTTTTTACTTGTAGTTTTACTTGCAAAGAGATGTGAATTGCACCTTTCACATAAGAGAGTTCTGATTATTTCACATTGCATTAGCTTCTATTACGTGTTTCTTTTTGCTGCATGTTCGGTGAAGCCTATAGTTGCATCATAAATCAAAAATCTGTCAAGTAAAGATGGAAATTTTACTTATTTCTGGGAAGCAAATGCTGAAGCAAAAATGGATAGCTAAAAAGGAGTAATAAGCAATTCCAAACAGCCCCTAAATAACACATAAAAATAATACATAAATAAGCAAATGTTGAGCAGATGCATTAAACTTAAAAAAATCAGCATGTCGATAGGTATAATCGCATAATAGAAACGCTATGAGTCACGAGTTATCGATATTGACTCACCTACATGCCCAGTTTGTGATACGGCAATTAAATCCACAATTCATCTTTTTACTTTAGCATTGTAACATTACTATCTTTTGACATTCTTAGAATTTGGATCTAAAGAAAACAATTTCAACATATAAAGCAATAGTCTTTTTGTTGGTTTATATACGTGTACCCAACTGGTTATTTGGGTCTCTATGCAACAGTTTGGAAATTAACTGGTTGTAAAAAAAACTTATTTACAGTACATCAATTCATTCAATTTTTCAGTTTATATGACGTGTCTTAACGATGGCAGAATGGATTTTTTTAACAGGTGTCTAAACACTTTCTGGATAGGATTATAAACAAAATAGCTCAAACGTTACAGGAAACAATGAAGAGTAACTGGGTACATAATTGCAAATTCTAGTTGCGTAACCTAAAACTTATGATACAGATCCCAACTCGCATCAAGGGGTGTCTTAAAACAACCACGAGTCTATGATAGTCATCATAAATAAATTAACTGCCACAAAACAACCACGAGTATATAATAGTTAGATAAGTGGGAGAATCGGCCAATCAATGGAATATACAAAATTTCCTTACTGATTTTATAGCATCCACGATGTGTCTGAAACTACGTGGACTGTTTGCGGTCTGAGTAACAACACAACGATGCTTATCTACAAAACATTGGCAAAATGAACATTTACTGTATTTATTTATAATTTCAAGTTTTACTTGGCAAATAAATCACTTCACTATCTATTATCTACCTGCATCATAACGATAACAAACGCCAGCAGGATGACAACAAATATGGGTCCTGGTTCTAAGACTTGAAAGACGAAAATAGTTTTGGAACTGTATTTCCAATTTGACCCGTTTGAGATCATACATAAACAAATCTTAACCATCAATCTTTTAACCTAGAATGCAAGACCGAAACTAAACCAACAGAAACATAAACAGGATCCCTTAAACTTGCCACGACCTCACACACTAAAGAATTACTATTATACCTTCTTATTTTTGGACCGCTAATCCACGCCTTTTCTAGGATCTGTCTGACAATATCCAAACAGATCTGGACCACAGTAGCTTATGTTCTAACTACATTTTATATAAATGGTAAGTGCATTAGCACTATTACTAACACTCGAAATGACTCGGTTTATAATAATTGTAATAAGCAGATCACCATTAACACTCTTAAGAACAAATCTCAAACACCCATTAACGAAGGTAATTATATTAAATATCAGAAACTAACCTTATTTATGGTTCTTGTATCGGACATTGCTTAACATAAAGCAACCATTAGACTCTTGTACAATAATTAGAAGTCACTACCTAAAGGTCAAAGTAAATTAAGTTCATACACATCTTCTTCTGTAGTTGATAAACCTAAGTTGTCCACAAACAGAATGGTTGATCTTGTGCCCTGAGATTCGAGTTTCAGGCTACAGAATTTACCATAGAATATGTGTTATAAAGTTCCCTCAATGGAGGTATTGAAGATCAACAAAGTGTTCTTATAATTTCAATGGGGATTCTAAGTGTGGTGAGCTATCTTTCTCATACTGATTAGAGATGCAGTCTTTGTTTGCATCAAGTGTAGTTGTTGGGATACACATCTCAACCTACAAACCCTTAATCATTACTGAATAGAATGAAAAAGCATAAAATAAATGAGATAGAAATGTTTATCATGCTTACACTTGTCCTTCTTCGTTGTGGAACTGTGAATATATGTCGACTTCATCCTAAGGCTCATTAGAGTTTTTCCTGTCTAATGTAGCAACTGTTGTTGCTGACTGCATAGATGGAGGAGCTTTAACCTATATAGATAATAAAACCATCATTTAATCAATGAAATGAATAGTTAAAACTCCCTAAAAAAGTATAGTCATAATACCTGAATTCCTCCAACCTTTTGCTTCTTGGTAGTAATAACCTCCACATTATCTGCCGCTTCTCTCTTCCCTGCTGCTCATGCATTGCTAGATGAGGGGGATCTGGATGTGGGTCAACCTGGAGGAAACCAAAGTCCATTAATCCATAAAATCATGTCGTGGTGATTATGAAGTATTTCTTGTATCCAAATCGGGATAACTAAGCTGAACGTTTGTTACATGAATGATATCGAGAACCCTAAGAAGTTACTAATTTTCTGCTTATGTAATTACTAACCAGATGATTACGGGTATGACTTTGGTTAATTTGTGTAGCACAGCTGATTATGAAGTCATACCCGTAATTAATAACCAGATGATTTTAAGATGATTTTAAGAAGTCTGTCGTCTGTTGTCAGCACCACAAGGACATGTGTGTCCTGATGGTGGGTTAGCAAGTTCTTGTTACTAATAAGCTCTGATGAATTGAAGCACATTAATGTTCAACTCATTAGGTGCACATCTTATGTACTTCTAACATTATCAACATTAGAAAGATGAAGATCGTGTCAGGACAAATAGGAGAACTAATAATGTTTAACCTGCAAAACAAAAAAAATACAGTTTCATTAGGGTTTGAGATTAGCTCGTAATGTGTATATGTTTGGATGTATATCTGGTTATAATTTTAGAGTATATCCTGATGTATATGAATATCATTAGTATTTAGAATTTATTAACATTGTTTTGGATTAAAAAATCATTAAAAGTAGTTTGCCTTAGTGGTAAACCTGGTCACTTGTTATCCATAGGTCAAGAGGTCAAATCCTGCTTTTGATACTTTTTTTACATAATTTTCGAAAATCCATATCAGAACTGCCTTTGAAAAGGCGATTTCAAAACTGTGGTTTCAAAACACGATTTTCAAAAAACTACGATTTAAAATCGCAATAAATGTGGAAAATTGAGATCTTTTAGGGATTTCTGAAATACTATTGGCTAATAGCTGCCATGTCATATATGACTGGGATTAAAGGTGTGGTATCAAGTCGTAGTTATACCCTATATATAATATAAAGATATATATATATATATATATATATATATATATATATATATATATATATATATATATATATATATATATATATATATATATATATATATATATATATATATATATATATATATATATATATATATATATATATATATATATATATATATATATATATATACTAGCCTTTAGACCCGTCGGGTGGACGAGCTAGTTTAAGTAAGTATTTTTTTAATGAAAAATGAATTTATGTGTGTTTGTATTAGAAGTTTAGTATATGTAGTGTTAGTTATGGCATTGATATTTTAATAATGTAGCATAAAATAGACAAAAATAACGTAATTTAAGATATTTTTATATATTTAAGAATATTATGAGTTAACTAAATTTGTATACGTTAGCGTTATTAACAAGTTTGTTACATTTAATTTTTTAAGAATTTAAATAATATTGTATAAATATTTTATGTATTTTTGAATTTTATGAGTTAATAAATTTTGTATATGTTAATGTTATGAATAATGTTTTTACATAATTTTTTTGAAATTAATATTATTGTTGTGCATTTTTATAGAATTTTGCATTTAGTGCATTATTTCACCATCCTTCCTTAAATATTTTTATAAAATTTTGTTTTAAGACATCATTTATAATTCATATATATATTTATATAGAATTTTATATTTAAAGCATCATTTGTAATTACTATTTTAATTATGAAGCATTTTATGGAATCATTTTTATAGAATTTTGTATTTAAGGCATTATATATTTAAGAATATTATGAATTAGTTAAATTTGCATACGTTAACGTTATGAATAAGTTTGTTACATTTAATTTTTTAAGAATTTAAATAATATTGTATAAATATTTTATGTCTTTTTGAATTTTATGAGTTAATAAATTTTGTATATGTTAATGTTATGAATAACGTTTTTACATAATTTTTTTGAAATTAATATTATTGTTGTGCATTTTTATAGAATTTTGCATTTAATGCATTGTTTCACCATCCTTCCTTATATATTTTTATAGAATTTTGTATTTAAGGCATCATTTATAATTTCTATATATATTTATATAGAATTTTGTATTTAAAGCATCATTTGTAATTACTATTTTATTTTTGAAGCATTTTATGGAATTATTTTTACAGAATTTTATATTTAAGGCATTTTTCACTATCCTTCCTTATATATTTTTATAGAATTCGGTATTTAAGGCATCATTTGTAATTCCTATATATATTTTTATAAAATTTTGTATTTAAAGCATCATTTATAATTCCTATTTTATTTTTGAAGCATTTTATGGAATCATTTTTATAGAATTTTGTATTTAAGGCATTGTTTCACCATCCTTCCTTATATATATTTATAGAATTTTGTATTTAAGGCATCATTTGTAATTCCTATTTTATTTTTTAAGCATTTTATAGAAACATTTTAATGAATTACATGTGTCATTTTTATAGAATTTTGTACTTAAGGAATTGTTTCACCATCCTTCCTATATAAGGGTTTTTGATTTGATATAAAGAGAGAGAGAGAGAGAGAGTAGGGATCTAGTAAAAAGAAAAATTAAAATGAGAAGAATAAGAAGAAATCCTAACCACAAATTCCACAAAGAAGGGAGAATTTTAAAGGGAGATGCATCTGACTTTGTAGGTGCATCTGAAATGTGTGGATGTGGTTTCTTCTCATTCTTCTCATTTTACTTAATCTTCTTATTTGATCCTAACTCTCTCTCTCTCTCTCTCTCTCTCTCTCTCTCTCTCTATATATATATATATATATATATATATATATATATATATATATATATATATATATATATATATATATATATATATATATATATATATATATATATATATATATATATATATATATATATATATATATATATATATATATATATATATATATATATATATATATATATATAGAGAGAGAGAGAGAGAGAGAGAGAGAGAGGGGGGTTAGTGTGAGAACAAAATTAAAATTGTTAAAATAAAAACTAACATTGGATTGATAATATAATTATATGAGATTTATCTTAAATAAATGACATTATAGCCATTAAATGGTGTTTTAAGGGTATTTTAGTACTTTTTTTTACATTATTATTTTTTCACTAACCATTTTTCATTTGACGTCTTTTTATCAGTAGTTAAGTTTTTATGTAAGTAAACGTTTTATTTGTAAATTATGATACATTGATACATGACACCAAAATACAAATGATAAACTGGTACAATACAACTAGTACAAGTGATATATCAAAGTATAAGTGATACAACTTGATAAAAAAATACAATTAGTACATCCACTCATAAATATAAGTGATGTAAATGAATAAATGATACACGTGATACAAGCAAGTGGTACAACAAAATATAAATAGTATATTAAATTGCAACTTTATAGAAAAGTACAATTGCTACATCCACTAAAAATAGGAAAATGATTTATCCTCCTATTTGATATGCCTACATATCCTCCTACTTATATGATCATGACAAGTGGATTCATGAATGGATAAAATGAAGAAAGAGAATTAGTGGATTACACATGTTTTAATTTGATATGAGTAGGAGGATAAGTAGTATGATATTGTAGGAGGATTTAGCATTGTTCCTAAAAATAACAATATGTGCATTCAACTCGTACATCTGACTTTCATGCACACATCAAAACCAAACAATAGCAAAATTCGGCACACCGGATACTTTGTGGGTCTGTGCATCACATACATGATACAACAGCGACACCAACCCACCACCATCGCATATCTACTACCATAGTACCAGTCATGATTCCTGGCAGTAAAAATCTTGTTTACAAGGCAACTATTTCGTGACACACTCGTCAAAATTAAGCAACATTAATTTTTGATACACCGTCTTTCATGCATCAACGCACCACCATCAAACTATGATTCACCGGTACATCAATCCACCATCATCAAACTCCCGTACACCAGTATATGATCCCAGCACCATCAAAGTCTAGTACACAGCCGGTACCTTAGTGCACCGACCCACCACCATCGGAGTATGATACATTGGTACATCAACGAACCAGCCCATCAACATTAGAGTCCGGTACACCGGTACATTAGTGCACCAGTCCACCACCACCTGAGTCTGATACACATGTACATACCACGATTTATTTGCTGATCTAAACACACCCTTAGTCATCAGATCTAGTGACGGCCATGCTTTTCGACGATGTGAAAAATATCGATCGAGAAACGCGTGCATCTACAATCCGATCCAGTTGTATTCTTTTTGTCATGGATCGATGCTTTATATTTTTATTATGGATCTATAAGCGTATATTAATTTGCACATTTTATAAAAGTGAGGATAGAGGAGCAGTGAATGGGGTAGGCGGTGGCTTTTTTTAAAGATAGGATGCTGTTGCAATTTATTTTTCTTTTGCTTATGAGTGGTAGGAGGGAGAGAGTACGTAGGGTTAACTGAAAAATGAGAAAGTGTAAATTACCTATTATGCCCTTTTAAGTGTGTATTTAATTTTCAGTTTTTTGTAATGATTAAATTCCACTTGTCAAGTATTGATTGGGTTCTCATTTTTAAAACATTAAAAAGTTCTCATTTGATCCTATATATATATATATATATATATATATATATATATATATATATATATATATATATATATATATATATATATATATATATATATATATATATATATATATATATATATATATATATATATATATATATATATATATATATATATATATATATATATATATATATATATATATATATATATATATATATATATATATATATGTATATATATATATATATATATATATATATATATATATATATATATATATATATATATATATATATATATATATATATATATATATATATATATATATATATATATATATATATATATATATATATATATATATATATATATATATATATATATATATATATATATATATATATATATATATATATATATATATATATATATATATATATATATATATATATATATATATATATATATATATATATATATATATATATATATATATATATATATATATATATATATATATATATATATATATATATATATATATATATATATATATATATATATATATATATATATATATATATATATATATATATATATATATATATATATATATATATATATATATATATATATATATATATATAGAGAGAGAGAGAGAGAAAGAGAGATGGGATCAATAGAAAACTTCTATCTCCATAGAAAACCTAGAAAACTTTCTTTCAACCATTGGATCAAAGCAGCCTCCTCCTCATTGTTTTCTCTTTTTTTTCTCCAAAGTCCAGGGGCCTATTTGTTTTATCTTTCTTTTTGAAAGGTCATTTTTGTAACTTTTCAACCCACTTTTTTTATCGTATTTTATTGTTTATTTTTGCGTCATCTGATAGCTTACTTTTTTCCCGCTTCATTCCGTTATTTCTTTTCTTTTTTTTATGCATTTGATAAGTATCTTATATAAGCTAAAAAGTCAAACTTAACCAAATATATATAAGAGAGGCGTTGGGCACTGACAATTTTGAATAAAAACTAGAGAAAGAAAACATTTTCACGATCTAAACGCGACTATCTTAAAATTAAAAAGAACATGTGTCATTTCAAAGCACTATACTGACCATATAAAAAAATAATAACATCGTACTGAACAATTATATCATATTTAAGTTTGTCCATCGGAATCTCAAGACCATAAAGTCATCATCTTGTTCAACTGACGTCTAATGTTCAACCACTAACCAAAAAACATCATACTCCCAGATCGATCTAATGCTGAAATCTGATTCAATCTTTTGTGTAGCGTTTCTATCAACCACAAAGATATGACCATGTATGTTTCGGATCAACTTTTGCCTCCATCCATGATACTTTTACAAACGTCTTCGATCAACTTCTTCCATTCTAATATTATTGCTATTCCACTCATTCTGCAATCTGCAATAATAACAAAACCATTGTTATGTTGTTGTACCTTTGTTTAACGAGATGCTTACCGACTGAACGAACTTCGACAAAAGGAAATAATCAACGCAACTTCTCGAATATCAATTACACGATTCTCGAAACTTGAAGGCAGCTTCTTTGTGGGGACTACCATATTTTGCGTCAATTTCTCCCATTGTCACATCTTTGTTAAGAAGCAAGGACAATGTACATGATATAGTTTCAAGTGGACAAGCTTCAGCTATTGAATCAGATAAGAAATCACCTTTTTCTCATCTTCTAAAAGCATCATTACTTTGAACCAACTTTGTTATACCAGAAAGAATGTGGTGCTTTTTTCGTATTACCTGTTTCAGCATCCATCTTCTGATTGTTCTGTATCATCTACGTTCGGACTTTGAACCAACTCATTGGGGACACGAGCGACGCTGATCCTATGATTGGCAGTAGGGGTGTTATCGGATCGGGTTATCGGGTCATGTCGGGTCGGATTGAGTCGGGTTTTTGTTTTTAAAAACTCACCCAAAACCCAACCCACTAAGAAATCGGGTTATCGGGTTCGGGTGGTAGTTGGGCCGGGTCTTGTCAGGTCGGGTGATTCGGGTTATCGGGTGAACACTAAAAATGAGCAAATAAAAAATTACCAAATATTAATTTGATCAAACATTTAAGCTAATGGCTACTTATTACTGTAGTTGATACAAGCCTTCGTATAATTGTGGTACTTGTAGTAACTTGGACCAGTTATGATTTAGAGCACTATAAAGTGGTACGCAAGCTCATGTGATATTGCTTCAAACAGATTATCATTTAAAAAGATATCTTCATTTATGATTTATGAAAGCTAATATAAGCAAACTATCATTACGAACTAAAAATTACATAATAAATGGTTCTAGTAATTTATATGAACTAAAAAATACAGAAGGAGTAGCACTCTAGCAGTATGTATATAGACATACTGATATTTCGATACAAACTTACAAAAGGAGTATTTATAATATTTCTAGTATGATAAATAAGGAGTAGCTATGCAACAACAGTGTGTATATCGACATAACAAATATTTCTATGTAAACTTTAAACTTATTAGATTTAAAAACTTTATTAAAAATAAATTATGTCACTTTTTTGGGGTCTTATCGGGGTTGACCCGATAACCCGATAAGCTAAATAATTTCACCCGAACCCGACCCGATAACAATATTGGTTTATCGACCCGCTTAAACACGACCCGATAAGATTTGTCGGGTTGGCCCAACCTTATTGACACCCCTAACTGGCAGTACCACCAGACCCAACACCATTACTTAAGTTTGCATCACTAGCTCTGCAGTGTACATAGCTATAAAGTGCGAGAATTTTTGAAACAAAACTAGAATTACAACTGGATATAGACTGCTATAATATTTGGATGCTCTACTATGATACAAACAGGTACATTAAAGTATCTCAAAAAGATGCACTAAATTACCTCAAATTGGTGCACCAAAATCAGCTTTTGTCTTCATCCATGAAGCATTTTGTAAACGTATATGATCAGCCTTTTCCATTCTAATAGGCTGTTCCACTCATTCTGCATTCTACAAACTGCAATCATCATATCCATTCTAATAGGCTTTTTGGTTCTGTCTCGTCTTGTTTGTTTTATGTGTCGACAGGTTCTATATCAGAAATATAAACAAACAGTTCGAGTATCCCGTATGGACGCATCAATTCCTGCATTAGCATCATGTTCATGATTAGCTCTAAATTTCCATGTACCATTTTTTCTGCGGTTACACTCGTGTTTTCCCACCACCACCTTTATTCCTAAAATCACAAATAAAAAGATGTTAATATGACACTAGGAAGAAAGATTATACATGAGTGTACGACTTAAAAAAGTTCTATATAAATAAGATTTTATATCTTAAATATGGTTTAATTTTAAAATTCACATCAGGCCATTATTTGCCAAATGATTCGTGAAAGGGTTGTAATAAAAAACATCTTGCTGGCATACTAGTGATTCTACTCAAATAGTATGTTTGGGTACAACAATTCTGCAACTTTTCTTAATATAATCGACTATGAACGATGTAAATGAATTTATGGCATCGACATTTTAAAAAGAGACCATTGTTGTTTCTTTGAGCGACTTACTGCAATATTTGGGTATTGTGAAACTCATTCGGCTTAATGAAATGACTGTTGCTTAGGGGTCATTATACATGTAAATCGTGGTCTGACCATACAGTTTCAATCCAATTGTTGATTATAACTATGAACTGATGATGCATCTACGTCACTTGATCCAGCAGGTACTTGACTTTGTTGTTGACTTTAGTAATCCCCTAATGTATAATGTTTTAATAAGGAAAGCTTTTCTCGCGCCCACCCTTTTGCACCTCCATATACAAGAAGCTGCAAAATAACATAGACAAAATGCAAGAACAAATAAGCACTCTAATATAGTTGGAGACTGTAAGTACATTAGAGAAATAAAAAAACACGTTACCAAAAAAAAATACCAGAAGTGAAAAATAGTATTGTAAAATAACCAGAGGATGCGATGAGCAGTTTAACAACTGGTGAAAATGGGTGACTTTCATAGATCAAACGAGAACCCTTTATAAACATTTATCAAACCCTTAGACGCCCCTAGTTTAGGAAGAATACATTTTGCAAATTACCTGTCTCAAAGATACTATAGCAAAATTCTTTCCTTCATCGTTTGCTAATAGCACGACCTTCTGACCCATCTTTCTTCAGTGTGCTTCAATTTCACGCTGATCAGTTCCCGATTCCGTATATTTCCCAATTACTATATCACCACTTTATTAGATTGGCGTCGATAAAGGGAAATCTATCATCATCGAAACTACCGACCCGCCCAATCTTACTTCGGATGTTCTGAAAGTCCAATACATAATCAATATTAATCTTCTTCCCCACGTCCTTATCTTCTTTATTTTATACCTCAGCCATATAATTTTTTATATGTTCTATCCGGAACAAACCTCGGTCTAAAAGGGGAACTAAGTCAAACAAACCGATGCCCTGACTAATTAAGTCAAACATGCTATTTTTATAAACAAACCGATGCCCTGACTAATTAAACAAACCGATGCCCTGACTAATTAAACAAACCGATGCCCTGACTAATTAAACAAACCGATGCCTTAAATAATTAAACAAACCGATGCCCTGACTAATTAAACAAACCGATGCCCTGTAGACAAAGTTTTGAAAATAGTCGTATCAAGTGATGCTTACCTTACTGTATTTTTTCTGATCAATCAAGAACATCAGCACAAGCAAGTAGTAGTAGATCTCCAGCTCTAGAGAATTCTTTACAGTAGCTTGAGTTGCAGATGATGGGATGTCAACTTCCATATCATGCTCATCATCCTTCACAAAAAAAAGAATCTTGTAAATCGCATAGCTAATCAAAAAATGTTGAGTCCATATTCTATTAATCTATAAAAAATACAAAGTCACAATTTTAACTTACTAATCACATAGATGATAAGAACAAGCGACGATTCATATGAAGTGGAACTATGATGAGCAAATGTTGTTATTTTGACCATAAAAAGTATGTCATATTCTTGGTCTTAATTTTCAAGGAAAATGAACGACTATCATCTAATGCTGGAAACTACACACACACACACAAAAAGATTAAATTTGTGGATTCACTCGTATTCAGCCTACAGTAATATCTCCTAAATATTTGTTCTATCATAATGTGCAAGCAAAAGAATAAACACTACTTCTATAGGAAAGAAGGTGTGCTACTTGAGCCATGTGCATTATAGCATAAGAAAACCAATTAAAACCCGTTAAGGCCTTAAGCATGTCCCTGATCTTTTGGTTGTATGATGTTTGAGCAATGATCAGATATTAATAATTTGCGTTCTCTGCACTTA
The DNA here is from genome assembly GCA_025667525.1 of Glebionis coronaria. Classification (NCBI taxonomy): domain Eukaryota; kingdom Viridiplantae; phylum Streptophyta; class Magnoliopsida; order Asterales; family Asteraceae; genus Glebionis; species Glebionis coronaria. The sequence continues at coordinate 346,227,972 of CM046877.1, forward strand.
TTGTAATAAAAAAAGGCTATGTTTCAGACCTAGCATTTATTCTTGATGCATCAGCTAAGAAATTGACCATGTCTACCATTCGGTGTTATCACTGTTTAGTATTATTTGGCAAATTACATTGTGAGCTGTGACAACAATTTTCAATATATGCTTCATCGCTTTCCTTTTCTAGCATCATATTATGATCAGCAAGAAGGTCGCGAGGAGACTTTTACCTCACAATCTGTGGTTTATACGGTTGTTTTTTTGGGGGTGTTGGTCTGAGTTTATTTATAATAAGTAGCTTACGGCTTATGAGGAACAAGCTTATAGGATCCTGCTAGGTTTTTGGGTTCGCTTATGATAAGTAAAAGGTGGAAGGGGCTTGCAATCCTAAACAAGACCCACAAAAAGGGGGTTATTGAGTACCCCCTAAATAAACCGATTAGCCTAAGCTTATACGCTTCAAACACTACGATGAGCTGATTCTTTACAAATAATCCCAAAGAATGAGCTCAAATAAAGACCCCCTTTCGTGTAACTAACTGTGCTTTTTTTTCACAGACAGAATCAATCATCTTGCCCCTTCATGTTTGCTAATTCTAAGACTAACATAGCCACTTAGAGTGAACGAAATTCTAGTAAGCATAAAAATTTAAACCGAGATACCTTTGGAAGGTATGCCACTATTCGAGCATGTGCTTCTGATCCAGGGGTTAGAGCAAATCTAAGAAACGAAGAAACCACAGAAGCATTTAACTTCCTCCTTAACGCAGTCGTCGTCAACCTGACTGCCCTCGAAATCCGACGGACTTCACGAGCATTAGCTCCGGTCTCAATCATTCTAGCAATTTCCAGTTGAATCAAGTTGTGTGGCTATTATTAGATTGGATTACAATCCTCACACTTTATTTCAATAACTTCAATCTGTAACGCTTACAGCTAGGGATGGAGATAAAGGAGATGAAGGTGGCGGTGAAGGAGATGTTGGTGGCGACAAAGATGATGGTGGAGACGGAAATGATGGTGTCGACCGTGATTTGATTGTAGTGTGTGTTTTTTTAATTTGGTATTGTTTGATCGAGGATTTGGTTTTAGTCGTTGGAATGAGTGAGAATGAGCTTTTGCCAGATCCAGCCCTTCCGCTTTTTATTAATGTTCAGTTTCTACCCTGCGTTTTACAATGTTGCAGAACCTACCATTTAGTTTGTTTTCTAAGTTTTCCACCAATGTTAGGTTTTCTCTAGAACCCATCCCTATATATATATATATATATATATATATATATATATATATACATACATACATATATATATATATATATATATATATATATATATATACATACATACATATATATATATATATATATATATATATATATATATATATATATATATATATATATATATATATATATATATATATATATATATATATATATATATATATATATATATATATATATATATATATATATATATATATATATATATATATATATATATATATATATATATATATATATATATATATATATATATATATATATATATATATATATATATATATATATATATATATATATATATATATATATATATATATATATATATATATATATATATATATATATATATATATATATATATATGTATATATATATATATATATATATATATATATATATATATATATGGGGTGAAATTATTCTACAAGAAATCTTATAATAAAATAAATAAGGTGAATTGTGGAGGTGACATGTGTCATCCTTTAAAATCATTATTCCACATCATGTTGGCATATCATGTCATTTAACTTCAAAAGAAATTGGATTTGTTTGAAAATAATTTTCGAAAAAAAAATTCGTTAAAGTTTTTTTCGAAATTATTTTTTCAAAAAAAAATATTTAAAAAAAAAAAATTCAAAATTTTTTTTTTCTAGTTTTTTTTTCAAATTTTTTTCAGAATCTTTTTTCTTATTTTTTTTCAAAATTTTTTACTGCATCACAGTTACATGTTTTAATGCATCATAGTTAAATTCCGAAAAAAAAAATTCGTAATTTTTTTTTTCAAAATACTTTTTTCGGATAATTTTTTTGGAAAAAAAAATTTCGGAAAAAATTTTTTCAGATTTTTTTTACTGCATTACAGTTACATGTTTTAGTGCATTATAATTATAAATTAATGCATTACAATTTTAATTACAACATTATAGTGCATTCACCAATGTTTTATCTATGATGCACAAAAATTATAACTACGATGCGGTAACTATTACATTAATGCACTAATAATACAAGTGATGACTAGTGATAGAATTTTTTTCCTCCAACGAATAAATATAATGTATTTACTTATAATGTATCAATGTCATAATTATGATGCATTAAAGTTATAAATTACTTCATCACTCGTGATGCACAAAACTTATAACTACATTGTGATAAACAATTATTATATAGCACCAAAAATAAAAGTGATACTAATGATATATTTGTATTCTCTAACGGATAAATATAATGCATTTACTTATAATGTATAATTGTTATAATTCTGATGCATTAAGGTTATAAATTACTTCAAATTCGTGATGCATAAAACTTATAAATATGATGCACTAGTTACAAATTTGGTGCATTATGATTTTTACTTACTGCATCATAGTTATGCACATAAAAAATCAATATTATATTATTAGTAATCACATGTATTTTTTGTGCATGATAGTTATAATTTGACACATCGTAGTTTTAAATGTGTTGCATCATATATATATATGAGAATTATACTATAATTATAAGTTTTGTGAAGGAATAATGATGCAATAACTTAAAACCGTAATGCATTAACTTATAAACATGATGCTCTAAAACGTATAACTGTGATGTACCGAATTTCTATTGAATTGTTGTAGTGCATCACACTCCAAATTTCAGTGCATCAAGAGTATAAATATGGTGCATAAAGGTAATAAATTAGTGTCTTATTTGTGATGCACTAAATTATCTAACCGTGATGCTCTAGATTTTTTTTCAATAATAGTTTAAAAAAAATTAATTTTGAAAAAAAAATCGAATTTTTTTTTTCGATTTCAAAAAAAATTTTAAAAAAAAATTCGAAATAAAAAAAATTTGGTAAAAAAAATTTCGAAAAAAAAAATTATGAAATTTCTTTTTTCGAAAAAACAAAATATTTTTAAAAAAAAGTTTCGAAAAAAAAAATATTTTTTGAAAAAAAAAATTTGAAAAAAAAAATGTTGTGATAAGGTGACAATGACCCCGGTAAAAAAAACTTGTAAAAGGGTAGCAATGACCCCGGTAAAAAAAAAATTTGTAAAAAAATTATGAAATCATGTATTTTTTTTTTTTTGGTAAAAGGGTAGCAATGACCCCGGTAAATAGAACCAAAAAAAGCGTTGAAGTACAAAGAATGTGGCTGAAATACCACATTAACCGCAAGCTACAGGCAGCTTGTTAAACAAAATGTTTATGACAGGCCATAAACATTAACTAGTCTAGAATACTAGAAATATATAAACTAGACAAAAACCAAGACGATAACATAAAGTTACGAGGAAAATAATAAAATATCAACATGGGATCAGCCAGATGGAGTGCTTGCCCCAATATGAGTATTGAGAAGATTCACCGATTCATCAAAGACGACCTCGACTCCCTCCTCCTCCTCATTATCTTCCTCGCTTACTTGAGCCCCTTCGTCAATACCAGGCATGGACAAAGATGAAAATTTATTAGATGTAGAAACACTGCTCATTTGAGCTTTAGCCTTGTTCGGACCATTAAGATTGCTAGACTGCTGCAACTGACCAGATTTAGTATTCAACTTACTACTATTATCAGCACTCGTACTTGTAGTATCCAAGTGAGTTTTTGGGCGAAAAACAACCGTCTTACCTGCTTGGAAACCCTTGCTCAATGGAACACCTCTCGGAACTTGATTCCCTAAATTACCTTAGTACTTCTTCCTCTTGCTTTGCACTTGTTGGAACCCATCATTATCAACATGAGTTGTCACTTTTTCAACCGTTATAGGTTTAACATTTTTCGGACAAGAATCAACGGAATGACCAAAAATATTACAAATATGACATCTAGGCGGTTTCCATTCGTATTCAACTCGAATTAACTCCTTAGTACAACCAGAGCCTTCAAGATCAGGGACACCAATAGTAACGTTATCTATAAACTCCGAATCAGCATTCATCTCAATAAGACAACGAGCAAAACTACAACGACCCCAAGACTCTTTGCACATATTATCAGTATAGTTATCATATATATATATATATATATATATATATATATATATATATATATATATATATATATATATATATATATATATATATATATATATATATATATATATATATATATATATATATATATATATATATATATATATATATATATATATATATATATATATATATATATATATATATATATATATATATATATATATATGTATATATATATATGTATATATATATATATATATATATATATATATATATATATATATATATATATATATATATATATATATATATATATATATATATGTATACTAGTTACAAAACCCGCCCGATGGGCGGGTATGACTTGTGTCGTTTACGTTTTTTTAATTAAGTAAATATTGGTGTTAAAAAGTATTTACACATATTTTTTGTGATAAATAAATAAAGGCTTAAAACTACTAAAAACTAATGTGGTTTTTTTTCGACTTTACCAATATGGTGACTAAAATACTAATGTCACCAATGAAACGTATTAGTTACCTACTAATTTTACCAGTATGACCTAATATAACTTCTAGGTTAAAGACCTGCAATGTCACCATTTAACGATAAAAAGTTGTAAAGTTAGTTCAAATGTAAAAAAATCATTTGCAAAGTTAGTTCATTAATAAATAATTACAAAGTTAGTCAAAATGTGAAAAAATTTGAAAAAATCATAAAACCTAAAAAAAACATAATACAAATATGAAAAAATTATTTTTTTCATAAATCTAAGTTTTCGAAAGAAAATAAAGAATATATATTTTAAAAAACATATATATTTTTTTAAATAGAAATTTATTTTTTCAGAAAAAACTATAACACTTTTTTAACTTTGTTAAAAAATTCAAAGAAATTACTTTTCATAAACATTGAGAAGAAAAATTTCAAAAAAAGCATTTAATATTTTTAGCTTTTTTAAACAATTCAAAGAAAAAAAATAATTTTTAAAAAAATTAAAAAAAAATTAGAAAATGAAAGTTTAGTGTTTTTTTCTCTTTTGAAAATTACGAAAAAAGAAATAATTTTTGAACTTTTTATAAAAAAAATTAATTAATCTTTTTTTCTAAAAGAAAGCTAAAAAAACGTTTTTTTTCTGAAAAAAAGTTTCAGTTTTTTTTAGAAAAATATCTTCGAAGTTTTTAGAAAAGAATAATAGTTTTACTCTGAAAAAAAAACAATTTTTCAATTTAAAAAAAAATATATTTTTTTATTTTCTTTTCGAAAAGTTATTTTTCTGAAAAAAAAAAGTTCAATTTTTATTATTTTTAATAGTTTTATGTTTTTTTTTGCATTTAGACTAACTTTGCAAATGATTTTTTTGCATTTGGACTAACTTTACAATTTTTCATTGTGAATTCTGACATTGTAAGTCTTTAACCTTTAATACCATGTTATATTAGATCATATTGGTAATATTTGTCGATAAGTTGGTTTCATTGAAGATATTAGTATTTTAGTCATTATATTGGTAAAGTCGGAAAAAAAAAACCACGTTGGTATTTAATAGAAGCCTTAAACCATAAGTAAATCCAAATAAAAGAACTAATATTACAACAACATAGCTCTAATATTGCAAGTATCTTAAATAAAGGAAAAAGTTGACTCACGGTTAATTGATTATAAACATTATAACAATTACTTATGAACACCTAAAATAAATAAAAGAGATAGCTATTAATAGGATGATAAGAAGTTATTTTCAATGCGTAGGGTAATAAAAAAGTTTTAACCCATAACCCAACTTTTTTCACTCTTTTCATCAAGTTCACGCTCATAATTCTCCTTGGCTCTCTTTGCATCATTGAGTTTCTTCAAAGTGTAACCCTTTGCTCTGCAAGAGATTTTTGAAAAGTTCTGATTGGAGGTTCAAAATCATTAAAAATTTTGCCATTTGAACCATAGCGGTTCCCTTTCTTGCCAAAGCCCTTGCAACAATCTATTAATCCTTCAATATATGGACTACACAATTCATCATAGAATATGGACATGATCAAGATATCAAGAATTTGGTAAGACTCGTGCAAATATAATGATTAAGTATTAATGTAGTTTTGAATTCTTATGAAAGTTAGTTTCCCACGGATAAATGAGAGTTGTCTGGTGAATAATGGATACGGTTTATAGAAGAAAGTAGATATTTGAATATGAGGAGATTACATTTCATTAAGGAGGGGACATACACGTTCTATGTTACAACAACGTAAGGAGAAAGGCTATTTTGGATCAGCTGATTAAAAGTCATTACAAGATTTTGAGGCTTGCACATTCTTTGACTTATGAGACCTTCAAGCAAAATGTTAGATTTACTTAAACCACAAAGGAAGTGTAGTATTGATACACATGCAATTATTCACTATATCAGGAATGATCAAATTGATAGATGAAAGACCTGACGTCAACCGCCCAGCAGCTAGAGAACACTGATATAACCTAGAACAATACAAGACACGGATCAGTCATATCAGGATTGAAACATGTAATTTAAAAAAAAATAGTGATTAGCATTATACTTTAAAACAGATAATTGATCAATCTAAACTATTACCTTAGGCAGGTCTTCATCAGTTGAAGGATTAGTTGAGTGTTCAAAATAAACCTTAGTACTCACATCACACCCACAAACTACATTTGGTGTTTTCAGGAATGCATGCTGAATTTCAAAAAAGCAAAACCGTTTCTTTTGTTTTTTCACGAATCGTCTCTATCTTTAATTCCACATTGTGCCAATTTTTGCAGCACCTTATAGAGGATAACAGAAACATCGAGTATTAGAATGTTCTTGTAAAACTGTGGCTTGCGACATAAGTAAATCTCCTTACTTTAATACCCAAAAATACACATCTTAACAAAATCAATCGAATACTATAGGCTGAAAATAAATTAAAAAGCATTTAATTACAAACTTACTTCTTCTTTACTCCAGTTTTGGAGATATTTTCCAAAAAAGTGTTCTATTGTTCTTGCTAGTTGATATCTTTACCAGCTTGCCCCTTAACTAAGTAACTATTGGCTCGTGAAATTGTGTAGATTTAGAAAATGGCATACCTCAACTCCACCTTTCAACTTAGAGAGAGCACGTGCTGCACGTGTTGAATGATCAACATATCCATCAACCTCTCCTAACGAAATTATTGATTTTTTCCATCAAACTTCTTCCAAACTGGAAAAAGAACTGAACTTTATTGGAGCAACAAAAAACACGTTTCATATACACTATAAAGTTAAATTAAAAAATAGCCGTGAATAACACACCGAGTGCTCTAATTAGGTCGTGGTATTTAATAGCAGTTAGAATTTAGATGCCACTTATTAGTAGTTACAGGCCTCGAGGTTTTATGGGAGCTTTAAAGTGACAGTCACAGGCATACCGATTCAATGAATACACTTGCTGAAACTTGTGTGCATACCTCATCACCACCATATTGAGTAGGTTTAACAATACACTATGATTCATTGTCATACATGGATGTCCTACATATTTTTGATTAAGATGTAGATAGTGAGACCGATTTTCCATACCTCACATTTCACCATACATCATGTTGCTTAGGAGATGCATTCAAGAATTATGAAGCAGTAGCAAGCCACTTGCGGAGTTGCACTATATCATCCCAACATAAAGAAACATAACGCCCCATTCCTTCAACATTTGCTCGCATCTTTCTGCAAGAAAACACGAAATAATGATTTATTACTCATGAAAAATTTGTAAAAACATAGATAGGGTCACAAAAATAGTCCGACGACCTACTTTATCGACTATCAGTAGTGATAAGTAGTGACAACTGCCGACATAAGCGAATCACTTTCACTACTTGAATATCAGTAGTGAAGCTGATGTTATTTTTTCAACCATCCTTAACCACTTTAATATGCGGGCTGGTAAAAGGTGTGCCGTGTGTGTTACAATACTACAGTAATCAAAAACCTCTGACACGGTTTTGCATTACACATGAAGGGGTTGATTTTGGTTATAGGTGATCTTTAACATGCCAAATACTATAAACCAATGAGTGAAAAGTAATTTTAAAATTGGCAAATAAGTGTTACCCAACCTGGGTATTTTTAACTTGTAAAAGTGACCTTGTTTAGAAATAAAACTCATGAAATGGCACTTCAAGTTCTGAACAAAAAACGACATAATCTAAATAGAATGTTCCTTACATCATATCCACACTTGTAAGGCTTCAACTGCTATTCGGTCAAAACCATCTTTTCAACACAAAGAGGGTCACTCCTATCTCCTTCATCGCTCATGGTTACCTAAAACAATGAAGTTCAACAATGTCAATATCACATACCTTGTATTAGAACTACAGATCATGCATTCTGGACAGAACATTAAAATGTCTCATTGTTGTATGTGTGAAAAAAGGTTCGCCAGGGTCAATTGGGTAATTGGCTAAGGTCAGGGCGGTCTATATTTAAAACATTTTGTAGGTTAGTCGAGGAGCAATGTGTCACTTTAACTAATGGGTCAAATAGTATGCCAAAGAGGTAATTTCAGAACCTTAATAGCTCAAATATTTGCCACTATACTTTTGAGAAGGTAATTAGCAAATCAATGAAAGTGTACCTAAATCAAACATAACAGATATATAATATGATACAAAATTAAAGCCTTGTTGATAAAAATATGCATACATCAAAAGCCTTGTGTTAAACCTTATGCGTTCTTATTGTACCATAACATAATTCGCATGGCACCTAAATCAAATTAGTAGTTTATGCATACATTCAATTCTATCAGAAAGAGTCGACTCAAACCCAAGAAATAATCATATACCAGTAAGAATGTGTCAATGGTATTGAGCATGTATACCCTATAAAGCATGGTCTCGATAAAAAATAACCGTTACAAATATGGGCATAGGTTATTATAATTTGAAAAGCCGATTTCACCATTAATTTGAAAAGCCTATTTTTCCGTAAGCTTAAAGCTGAAAATGGATATACATACCTGTATGAAACGTGTTCATATTGAATGACCTGATGTGCATATGAAAACGCTAAAATCACTCCTTAACTCATTCATTGTATGCAAAAACTCAAGGTTTAAGCTAAAATCACTCCTTAACTCATTCATTGTATGCAAAATAGCAATGAATATAAACGGTGAACCTTAATCTTTTCCCAGCAATACGAAAATTATTGAAAATGTTTCCACATGAGAACGGGTCATTGTTAGCTCCAGCGTCCAGTGCTCGAACAGTGAATGTCAATGACACACCAGTTCCTTCAACTCCGTCCTGAAAAATTGGTATTTATGTTGCATTTGCATATAAACAGTTTAAGAATTGCTTCAACTGTATGAGTAGAGAACTGAACCTGCAAACCTTTCTGAACAGGAGTCGCTCGACGGTATAAACGCAGTAAGTTTGAGTATATGTTAACAGTCCTCAGTTATCTCAGCAACCGGAAGTATGACAACATCACAAATCCCCAGTAATGAAGATTGCGGAAAAGTGAATAAAAGTTGCAATTTTGGTATTGGCTGATATTGTGGCTACAAGGGTAAATTTTTACCGCTTTTTTTGTGATTGAGTGACCTGCTCGTCACCATTGAAAGTTTCCTTCAAGTTTATTTTCTATTATCACTATGAAAGACATATTGCCAATTAACTTAGTACAAAAAAGTAAAATAATTAGTTTAATACGCAGAAGCCCAAAGCAATTTTAATGCAAAAACACTTTATCAACTTTGTAAGCATTAAGAAGATTCAGACCTTACCTTTTGGAATTAACTTTCTATGACTCGTACATGTAATGTTTTCTAAGGTATAGATGTTTACCTGATGAGAAAAGGAATTAGCCCCCGCATTTCCCTCCTTACCTACATACACAAAAGTGAATAAAATAAAATTAGGCATACTAATACTACGACATCAGTTATTTGTAAGATGTATATTGATATAACATCAACATACTCAATAGCCATAAAAAACTGAACTCTGATGGCACATGTTTCCTCTGTTGATTTCCCGGAATGCCGATTCAACTCAACACATTGAACTGACTCACCAGCAGCTTGAGAATTGGATGTAGCGGCCTCAGTTAAAGTAGCGGAAGCAACTACACAATAATAATTAAGCATGTTTGGCTTGTGTATCCTCAACCTCAATTCTAAGAGCTTTGTCCAACACAACCAAACAGAAAGAAGTTATTTTAGAAAGATATTTTGGCTAAACCACCAAACCGTAACTAAAACCTCCTTACAAATTAGTTTAGGTGTTTATGAATTCCTTATATGGCTAGAAAATTTTGTAAAGGCATATTATTTCATCATCAAAAATTGTGAGTAAAACCGTACCTTGCCACATGTTTTGTCAACCGTTCTTTATGTTTTAGTTGTTCAGAACACGACAGCAACTACTTTGGGATTAGTACTAAGTCAGTTTGGATTATATCAATGGGCATAACATAAGCTAGAATTTCAAAATAACCAATTTATAAAAACACGAACAGGATCAAACCCCAAGCTTGATTAAGAATAAAAATCAATACATTAACCAATTTAGAAGAGCATACCCACATATTGTAAACACAACTCATTTTTCTCATTGTATATCCAGATCCTCGTCTTTCATATTTCCTGTTACAAAAGAAAGAACTCATACTCAAACAAAACCCCTAATACATATTGTAATAAAAAAAGTACTGAATCTTAATACTAATAATTAGATAAAGGAATAAAATTTAGATTAGAGACAAATAACACATTCTTTGAGTGTGTACCATCTTTCTTGACCAGACCAGAATCCTTACTACCCACGGTCGTCGCCAACTCTGGCGCCTTCAAACTCTACCTGTAGTTAAGAATTTTTTTAACCAACTTTAAAGATTAGTTTAGTGGATTTGAAGAGATGGAGCTGGTTTTGCGTGTTAAATGTTGCTGCTACATGTGGCCCTCCAACTACATTACCTAATTCAGAATCTAAACCTCCTGAACCGCATTGGGCCTCTAACGCAGATAGCCTAGGCTGGTTAGGCATGATGCAAAAATATAAGGCACACAAAAGCAGAACAAATGCACAAACGACACACCTAGCAAAGCCAATAAAGCAACTACAATTTGGGCATGAAAGTATGAAACAAAGGGCGGGCTAAAACAGGGGGAATCAATGACATGAAAGTATGAAACAAAGGGCGGGCTAAAACACGGGGAATCAGTATGACAATAGGAAGCCAGGCAAAAATAATACGGTCACAAAAAGAATTGAAAAATAAAAGGGCAACAACATTGGGATAATAACAAAATAGGTAGTAATAATTAGGCAAACAACAAAAGCAAATCACAGAAAGCATAATAACGAAGACAAAAAAACAACAACATATGAGTCGAAATACCGGGAGACCAAATATCAAAAGAATGACAGAAAAACGAAACACAAAAAACAAAAATTACCTAAGAATAGGTTTTCCCCTTTTATCCTGCGAAAATAAAATTCCACCAAAGAAACAATTAGTTAAAAAATAAGTGACAAATCGAAAAGCAATCAAAACAATGAAAAAACTACCAAACACAAAAATGAGAATTAATGGTTAAAAAATCTAATAAAAAAACCCAAAACTGTAATTTGCGAAACAAAATGTAACGTTACCTTGAATCAGCAGCAGTATGTAATCTTCATTTATCCTGCAAAACAAAAAAAAAAGTCATGGAAAGAAGCAATCAACTAAAAAAGATGGGTGAAAATACCCACAACAATCACAATCGTTAAACCAATCATCTGACGTAACAATGCGAATTACCAATTGCAAAAAACAAAAACGGATTAAAAAGAAAAAAAATCTGAAATCAAATCTCACCTACGGTTTGAGAGTGGAAATTCGGGCGATAGTAAAGATAGACGCCTGATATATATAGGGAGGAAGGATTGGAAACAGCTGGCCAACAATGGCACCTTGCTAAACATGCAAGGAAGCTTGGGTTTGACTTCTTCTTGCTGAGGAATCATGCTGATAACAGTAAAAAATATTTAAATAAATATATCAAACAATTCTAAGCAATGCTTTTGATTATGTATAATCTAAAATTAAATGATATATTCATGATACAATTCAAAAGTGCACAAAGGAGTTAATATACATTAACAAAAAAGTACACACCTTAGAGCATGAACTTTTGTAGCGACTGAATTAAAGGATACATCGGCTGGTATTGTGATTTAACTATTTTACGGTTTTTCCCGATTTAAGATCTTATGAGGTTTAATGTAATCGTTATCTTTTGATATATATTTGTTAAGATTGTATGGTTTTCTTAAGAATAATACTCCATATAGAATTTGTTTTTTAAGATCATATCACAACCTCTAGCGCACTCTACTGGTTAAGGCCTTAGTATTTGGGCTCTGAGACCCAGGTTCGAATCTAGTAAAAGACAATTTTTTTACAAAATTTCCGGATTTCGCAAAACATGTTAAAATGGCATGTGATGACATGGATTAAAACATGCTTATGTGGCATATCCCTCCTCTTATATATATATATATATATATATATATATATATATATATATATATATATATATATATATATATATATATATATATATATATATATATATATATATATATATATATATATATGTATACTAGTGGCAAAACCCGTCCGATGGACGGGTATGACTTTTAATTGTCGTTTTACCTTTTTATTATTTTATAAATATTTTTATAATGTTCTATTGACATGTATGATTTTGATTATCTTTTATTTTTTCGAATTACTAAATTATTGTTTCTAAGGTTCCATTTTTTATATGGTAAATGTTTGTTATAACGTTTGTTTTTTAGGCATGACTTTTTTTATTTATTGTTTTGGTTAGAATGCCTTAAATTTGAAATGTGCATGTACTGGCTATCCCGTTTAATCATATATGATTCGTGATACGAACCATATATGATTTTTGAAAATCATAAATGATTTCTGATACGAATCTTTTATGATTTCTGAAAATCATATATGATTCACGGTACGAATCATATATGATTATCTCAGACGTAATTGTAAATTATAAATTTTAAATAATTGAAAAGCGTTAAAAAGAGCATAATCAAATGTTCATTCGTTATAAATAAAATAAAAATTGAGAAATTTTGGGCAAAACCAAAATATATGCGTAAAGTGTAATACTGTAATTAAATAAAAAATATCGATCCAAAATAACACGTTACAACAAAATGAAAACATCTATAAAAAATTTGTTTCCCAACGATAGGCTCAAGAATTACGGTCTTTTCTCATATGCCTCTAGACAAGAGGTGCTTATGTTAAATGGTCGTTGATTCTAATTTTCTTAAAAATCTCCGAGGCAATCGAGGCATCCGTGACGACTTTTGTTAAATGATGACATTTTTTTGAAAGTTGTTGGCATTATTCAGCATGTGTTGTATTGCGAAGGGAGGTGATCTCCTATTTATACCGATGTCTCAATTAAAAAAAAATTAATTTGTGAAAAAAGATTTATATAAAAAAATAATTATTTAATAAATTTTTTATTAAAAGTTACAAATTTTTTAAAAAAAAGTTTATAATTTCTTTTTAACTTTATAAAATAATTTATAGAACTTTTTTATTAAGAAATTTTAAAAAAAATAAAAAAAAATTATAAACATCAATTTTGTAATTTTGTTTTGTTTGTATTTTTTTCAAAAATTTTATTCATAAAATTATAAATATTTATTATAAAAAAATTATAATTTTTTATTAATTAAGTTCGCCTCGGGTATAATAGGAGGTTGCCTCCATATGCAATAGAACCGGATGTTGCCTCCATATGCAATACAACACATTTTGAATACTGCCAACAACTTTCGAATACGTGTCGTCATTTAACACAAGCTGCCGCCTTAGATGCCATGGTTGCCTTGAGATATTTTTGAAATATTTGAAATTAAGGGACCTCTTGTCTAGAGGATATAATGAGAAATAGCCCAATAAAAAACTCAACACTTTGTAGATATCAAGTCATAAGACAAACAAATACAAAGCTTTATAATGTATAAATATCGAGTGAAAATGTTTTAGAAATTGATCACGCTAATAAAAACCAAACGTATGTGAACATAAAGAGTAAATAAAATAATACAAATTAGACCATAAAACTTATGAATTTACCGTACGTTCTTGACTAATTAATTAGTATGCTATGGTTGCGTTTAGTTGGATGAAAAACACACTGTTTTCTACAAAATGTTTTCTAAAAAACAAGGAAAACAGAAAACTTTCAAATCATCGTTTTCTAAAATATTTTCTAGAAAATGCAAAATGATTGTTTTACCCTTTTACACAAAAAACAAAAAAACTCTTTTTTTTGTTTTATAAATTTTCCTTTAAACATAAAAAATTCATTTCTCCTTTTGTTTCTTTTAAAGTTTTAGAAAATAAAAAACATAAATTTCTCCAACTAAACGCGTTCTTTAAATTTTTAAATATTTTATAGAAAATGAAATTTTTTTTCTTTTTCTACAAAATAGAAAATAGAAAATGATAAAAAAAAACTTTGGTATGTATTTGTTTCTCAAATTTAATATAAGTATTCTAACACAGAATATATGTACTACTTATGGTTCGTATCCTATCATTTTCCGAGCAAAATAAAATAAATTACCACCAATTTAGCATGACCAAAGTAGGGTGTGCGGGTTTGAACACCTCCAACATGTATCCAAACACCCTCAATCATTAAAAACACAGAGTAAACTATGACTACCGTACAACACTACTACTCGTCTTCTCTTCTTTTGAAAAAAAAAATAACACTAAAAAAATCTTTATCTCTTTTGGAAACTCAAACACAAAAAAAATATTATAAATCACATAAAATTAATTTGCATCGGTAGATTTAGTTTTGCTGAAGATTCAGAAATCAAATGACAACCAATAGTCATGTTTACCATCGAATCTAACCAGGTAACCACCGGATTTAATCGAGTAATCACCGGAAATAACCGGGTAACCACCGGATCTAACCGGCTAACCACCGGATCTTACCGGGTAACAACCGGATTTAACCGGTAACCACCGGATGTAACCGGGTAACCACCGAATGTAACCGGGTAACCACCGATTATAACGGGTAACCACCGGATATAACCGGATAACCACCGGATGTAACCGGATAACCACCGACATGCTGGCCGGCAACGAAAAAAGGGTAAAGGACTGGAATCAAAAGATAAAGTTGATGGAAATGTACTTTATTTTCAATTAAAAAATTGAGGGTTTATTTTTGGATGCGTTAGACAATGGGGTGGGGACAGAAGTGTTTTGTTAGTTTTTTTAGTGTGTCAGATGTGTAAATAGGATTAGGGACCATATAGGTGTTTATACCCTATGACTCCCAAAGTATTTGGTGTTACTGTTTAAAGACGTAGTATATGGCTAAAGTAGAGAAAATACCAAAATACATTATACGGAAAACTTATGTCAGTTATGTGAGTTTTGTTTTGTGTGAACACTTTCAGGTAGTTCTAGGCGGGCCCTATCTTCCAGACAAAGCATCTCTTTAATGCAATGTTTTTAAACCCGGATCGACCCAGGCGGGTCAATCGGTTAACCTGATTTCGGCCGAAAAAAGAGGTCATATTTATTTGGGTTTCACATTTTTGAAACCCGGCTCGACCTGTGCGGGTTTGGGGTAACCCGGGTCAACACGGTTCTCAAGACCTGGCTGGGTTTCGATTTCACGGATTTTTTAAAAAGAATTATGTAAAATTTACGTATTTACAACTAAAATTTATTTTTACATATTATATTGGTTGGTAAACAATTTATATCTTCAGTATACGGTAGTTTTTATAGTTTTTATATATAATTTTTGTTAATTATTAAAAATGTTTAAATTGTTTTTAAAAAAAATCGGGTTGACACAGACCCGGTGACTCGACCGGGTCGATTTTAAAATCGGGTTTCAAAACATTGCTTTAATGTACTCTCCAGTAATCTATCTATCGGACCATGGTAACAAAAAAACCATTAAGGAGTTTAGCAACTTATTTGACAATCCTTGTCAAGTCAATGATATTATACTTGACATTGAGAGAGACCTAAGAATATGCACTTGCATTCGATACCTAATCACATTATCTAAGTCAAGATAATGGTGAATACTTAAGAGTGTATGTACAACTTCTCAAGTCTATTGAGCTCTATGACTTTAAGTTGCGTTTGATGGGACTGCACCAATTTTAAAATGCCACTGGTACATGCGCAGGACTCTGCCTTCGTGATCTAGGTTCTCCAGTTCTGATCTTGTCTTTAACTTGCAGAACTTGATTAGTTTTGTTGTACCATTCCGTACGTACTGGTCTTGAACAAACACAACTGCTGGGAAGAAGTCTGTTTTTGACATCTGTAGAAGTCGAGGTGTCGGCACTATTCTGTTAGATTGAGGTTTAAATTACTCATGTTTTCGTAAATTTATCCATACGTGATCTTCATCGTTGACCGAAACAGTTTGTTTCTTTTTTTGGTATTATATATTTCAGCTCATACCAAAGATTCTACCAAGGCTTTGGCCGACATGATTAAGATAACTTATCCTGAGGCACGATTAGTTTTTATGGTTGCTGTTGCAAGTGACAAAGACCATCAAGCATTTTCAAGAGAACTACTTGCAGGTACATCTCTTCAATAGTATGCATCTTGTTTGTAGAGGTCATTGTTTGAACCTATAATGTGAGAGTGAGTCAATGTGGGATATCTATTTTCTTAACTTGTTGAAAGGGTTAAAGGCTTAACAGAGGGTTTAAATTAACTACAACCTTGTAATTCATTACTAAAACGTGCTCATCAGATCATATATAAAAAGTTATAATGACCTTATATACTTCACATCCGCACGGTCAAGATTCTGCATTAAGCTCGCCTACAGATTAAACAAACGTTCTATTATGTTGCCAAGAGAAAAGCTGAGAAGAGTGCTTGTAAAAGTGAGTACAACTATATAACTAAACCACATACTCGGTATATTTTAGGTGGAAATGCTATTAGGTTAATAACATTGATATTGGTTTTAACAATATCATATCATAGACATAAAGGTTATCCTTTCTAAAGCATATATGAGAAATATATCAATGCAACCTTCTAACAATAATAGTTGCAAGGCTAAGTACCTGAAATTTGTAGCTGATATATATTTGGTTCACATTCCGTAATCTATTGCATTTCCTCAAAACAAAACGAAATCGGTAACCTGGGTTCGTGCACATTTTTCAACTAAAAAACCAATTTACCGTATCACTCCAAACAAAATCATTTGCTTTGTTTGGACATCAAACCAATAATCATGTTTATTAACACCTCCCCTATACTAATCCAAGTAATTTTTATAGATGGTCTTTACATAACTGGTAGTTGATATTCAAAAATTAAAATCCTATTTATATTCCTTCAACTTTTACCAAAAGAATATGGCATGGAAGTAATTACACACACTTGCATATACATACAAATATAAAAACTATAAAACTTGTAAATCAAAACTAAAACAAAATGATAACATACCTGATGGGCCGAATGTCATCAAAAATGTATCAGGATGCGTACTCTTTAATTGTTTAGTACAACAAAGTACTGAAGTTGTGTGAGTCATTAGATCATTTCGATTGTGGATATTAGTGGCAGATTTCACAACAGGCACCAAAAGATCATGATAAACTACAACCGATTCTGCCAACTCGTCCAATCTTGAAGCCAACATTGTGGCCAGCCTTGCCACGCACAAGGTAGTTCGTGTTTGTATAAGGCCCATATGTTAATGTCGCGAACGGAATGGTTGCTGTCATCGGCAATGATCCATTATCAAGTGATATCGTAGAAGACCATCTACAAGGCCTAAGGTGAATGATAATGAAGATGATAGAGTTGTAGTTTCCCACTCTCTAATAATAGACACACCAAAAATTTTAATTTGTCTGGCATCATAAAATGGCCAGATCAACTATTTCTAGGAAACAAAAGATCAACAAGGATGTTATCTTATATTCACATCATGTCATATGTCAAACACTGCAAGTTCTTATTATGTTGCGTAAATATGATAAGCGGTCTTAATAAAATAAAAGTTGAACTTTAAATACGAAAAATTAAACATATAGGGGTAAGCATTATGAGATTAAGCACACATCAAATTTGGTTTCTTACATTATGAGTTTAAGCACACCTTCCATTTGGTTTTCTAGTCCTTTTGGTTTTCAAAAGAGAGGCCTGAACCTCCAGAAGAAGATCTAGAGCTGTGACTCAAAACTACTGGAGAACTCTCTAATGAGGTCAGGCATTTTGAATCTTCTGAACCAAAACACTAAATTGGGGCCAAATTTGATTCACCTGGTCCATAAGGAAGGGCGACTAAATGAAAGACTTGTATCTTTTAAGGGCTTGTTGACATAGCTTAGGCAAATTCTCTTTTGACACTCTTTTCTTGTAAAAACATCCACATGGTAAGTAATTCAACAAAACATCAGCATTCCGCTTCAAATAATATCAAACATGGAGACACCGTCCCCTTTGCTTACCTCTGCCAGCATCTCAGTAACTACTTTTAAAAGGCAATCTTCCTTAATAGGTGCTAAATCAACCTGACCCGAAATAAAGTAGTTTTGTCTTTTTGTTCTTATTCCTCAACCTGACCCAAAATAAATTACCTGCAACCTATTTGACCTGGTTTTTAAATGACTCGTTTCACTCCTTTTAACAGAAATAGTCAATATGCAAAAACTAAACAAACCACGAACCGTTGATAAAAGGATGTACATGTTCATGTTCGTCATGAATCCTATTTACATTGATTCATCATCGAAACGGCAGAGCAACCAAAACGCGTTCTCACCAATGTAGGTCATGCATCGAAAAACCATCCGTGTCTTTGTTTTCCTTGTAGATAGCAGATCTATAATCACATTATACACTTTAGTGTTGGGGAAATAAAAGCACATAAAGCATCAAGAGACTTAAACGGCGTTGTATTCGAACGTTATGTCCAACTTACAGAGTACCTGTAACTTTCTAGTTCGTTTGTGAGTACGATACATCAATACAATACATCAAAGTGTTGCTAAATATGATCAATAATCAACTACACTCTGACCTTAAATGAGTAAGTAGTTTATAAGTGATTAATTATGAGCAGAGGCTGAACAAATAACCAACATGCAAATATGTTGATACATGTCAAATTACAGCAATGTATCTTTCTAGCTTAACTTTAAGCAACTTTAATCTTTTTCATACTTTTCTGAACGCTGCTCACATAATGTCAAATGTAAATCCTATTAAAAACCACATACAGTCTTAAGTGATAATATTGGTGAGTATTATCTGTGCATTGTGCTCCTGCATGGCATATATAACAATCGTCTCTTTTGGATTGAAGGCTCACACATATACCCAAGAGCTAATTCAGATTTATGAAGATAGAATAGCAAAATTAAAAGTTATTCAAAAATAACTCACCTGAAAATCTCAACCTGCGTTATAGAAGCATTTGGTGTACATATATCATCCATTCTGCATTCGCCTCTATAAAAACATTAACACTATTTAGAATAACCCGAACTAAAAAAGCCACGATATAAGAAAGAGGGGAACATGGGAAAGTTGATATAACCTACCACTTAACCTCCTGACAAGGCTCATTGAACATCAACAGTATGAAAGAGAGCACTTCCCCCATAAGATTTTCTATCTGGCTAACCATCTCTGTAGTTGTCTCTGCGTCTATCACCACCACCTTAGCCGCTGCTACCTCTACCACCACCACCACCGTTGTAGCAAAAAAAGCCAATTTAGTGAAGTTTCACTATGTCAGCAAACAACTGAAAGCCCAATTATCATGTTCTGCTTAGCATACACAAGCAAAAATCAATCAAAAAAGTTCAGGAACACATTGCTCTCTGTTCAGTCAGCCACTACGACTTTTGCAATGACACCTTAAAAGAATTTTCAGCTAAGTGAACTATAGCGCGGTCAGCCGGTACGACTTTTGCAAAGACATTCGCAACCACCTCCTCCTTTGGCTTTTGATGGTATTCATGGTTGTACATGTATAATATCTAAGCTCAAATATACAACTGACACAGACTTAAAGAAATTACCAATAGCAAAACCAAAGAACTCAGAGTTGACCATCAGTGAATTTTATAAATGTAAATGATTGACTCTAGAAGTAACTAACTATCTAAATCATGTTCTTTGTATCTTCTACAAAATCACGAATAAAGCTATCGCATATGACATATAAGTCCACAATAGTAGCAAAATCACAATAATCAGTTCATAATGCACGTATAAACGTGCCCTGATATTTTAGTAAAGAAATCAAGCTATAAAACCATCTAAATATTTTCTTATAGCTGACTTACCATTAAACTTGTAGGACCATGATAAAAAGACCATGATAATCTGCGCTTTTCTTACTATATATGCAAAAAAAACAAAACCTTTAATCATTCGGTTTATAATAGGGAATAAAAATTGAGGGGATTGTGATTCGTCACATGTTATTTGGCTGATGATCGTCGTATGTCGTTGGAAGTTGGGTAAAGGGTTTATCCGAAGGTAATGAGAACGAATCGATAATTATAGAACCGACTTTTTTTAGCAGCTATGTCTGTTTTTATAGGGGTGCGATTAAGTTTATTGGGTAGGGAATTTGTAAGCCTAAAACGTAAGCCCATGTGCTGACTGGGATTAGTACCTGATTGATGACGTGGCAAATCCCTCCTCTTATATATAATGTAAAGATATATATATATACATATATATATATATATATATATATATATATATATATATATATATATATATATATATATATATATATATATATATATATATATATATATATATATATATATATATATATATATATATATATATATATATACTAGTTGCAAAACCCGTCCGATGGACAGGTATAACATCTGATTATCGTTTTACTTTTTTTATTTTGGTAAATATTTGTCTTTTAATGCATTATCAATCGTGATAACTTGTGCAAATACTATATTATTAAAATACATTAAAAAGAGGTTGACAAGGTTAACTATCATCGATAATAGTGTGCATTTTCATTAATCCTGGTCTCAATTTCTAAATTTTTCACAAATTATCAACATCTTCTGTATAGGAAGACCAAACTAAAAAGGTATCAAGATCAACTGACTATTTTAATCCGATACAATAAATGTTGGAATTAAATATCATCAAAGGTGATAGTTTCACGAATGTCAGCTTATTACTTTAAGTTGGCTTTTGTGTAAAAGAGATAAAGACTTTAGGGTGTGTTTGGTATGTGAATACTGGAATCATGGAATGAATATAATAATCATTGTTGTTGTTTGGTATTCTAGAATGGAATTAAAAAGTGTCATTCATACTGATAGGTCCATTCCTTGATAAAGAGGCTCCCATATAGATTCATTCCTTGTCTAACTTATTAAAAGTGTCTCATTTAAATATAGTACCTATAACATAAGCTCCATACCAAACATAAGCAATAGAATCATAGTCTCTAATTTCATTCCATCCAACTTATCATAGTTAAACCAATAATGATTCCGGGTGTCAAACCAAGCACACCCTTAGTCACGAAGAACATCAGTCACAAACTCCATCATTGTCAAGCTAAAGCTATTGCCCTTATTACTTTAAGTTGGCTTTTGCGTAAGAGGTAAAAACTTAATTCACGATGAACATCAGCTATAAAATCAAGTTTATGTCTACCCATTAACATGTTTCTATTCCGGTACAGGCTGCAAGTCTGACCAAAATTACTTAGGGTCTGCCTAACCGACCCGTGTCAAACCATCCGTCTGGATCATTAACACGGAACACATCATATGGTTCAAGTCCATATTCCCGCAACCAAAGTTTCTACCCCAACAAAACTACATAATTGCAACTAAAAGATTAAAAATGGAGCTTCTAAAATATTTCAGAAAAAGTTGGCTTTTATAATAAGCCGAGTTAAAGATTTCCAAAATTTTAAAAAGCTGATCTTGTAATCATGTTGGAATGAGTAACTTTTTTTATACAGTAACTG
The DNA here is from genome assembly GCA_025667525.1 of Glebionis coronaria. Taxonomy (NCBI): domain Eukaryota; kingdom Viridiplantae; phylum Streptophyta; class Magnoliopsida; order Asterales; family Asteraceae; genus Glebionis; species Glebionis coronaria. The sequence goes on from CM046877.1 coordinate 346,250,305, forward strand.
TTTCGAACTAACCTGACCTGATCCAAATTGAAATAACCCGTTTTCTTGACCCATTACGTGTTCTGACTCATTTTACCACAACAAATTAAAACAGGGGAATTCATATAGAAGGTTCAAAGATACCAAACTTGAGCATGATGGCATTGATACTGGTATCAGCTTTCTCAATGATTAATGTCACGAAAAGAGCGTTTACAGTCCACAACCTTTGACTTTTCCTCCAAAAGTATATATTTCATAAATTACCATCTTATATTCCATTGGCTCCGCAAGTTTGCTTTTATCTAGACCATAATCCTCATCCAAAGTACTATTATCAAATATTATTATCTCGTTGAATTACACAATATCTAACTCATTTCATTCTTGCTTTTCGCCTCTTTTTTTAAAAGTCTCGGTATATAATTAAGCAGTTTAAAGTTTTAAGACTCTTATTAGTGATCTTTACATAATTATCGCTTATTTAAAATTGTCACCACTAACTTAGACCAATACTATAGTAGGAAACAATGATTAAAAACCGAATAGAAACATGTTAATTGGTACATATAAACTATGTAGTGAAACCTTCTTATTTAGTCACAGTATAAACCACGAAAACATAACTTGGTAGTATATAACTAACAATTGACGTAATGATGATAACACTTGTAGCCTAATAGGGATGAGCCAGACTAATCGACCATAATAAGATCATGAAGCAGCCTAATAAACTTAACTCCTTTCTTGGGTTTTCTGAAAATACATAAGCCTTTACCCAAACACTCACTAAATGCAAATGAGATGTCGTTGGGAAAATAAGAAAATAATAAGAATGAATTGCATTATAAATTTAAGCTCACCAAAATCTCTTAAAATATTAAGAGTTTCATCATGTCTACACTTGGATCATTGAGTAATAGCCCATTTGTTGACTCACGATTTTGATGTGTTTTTACAATGATACGTACATTCTCATCTTCCACCATTTCAATTTTTTTAATTGCTTCCTACACCACATCCTGCAATTCTATTGAGAACTTCTTGTGCGGCCATTAGTCGACCCTCACCGTGGAATGGATTCATGTGAATCTGCTTGTTCAAGATCAAAATCTTCATCACTTGGAACCTCTTTCCAGCTTTTAAACTAAGCCTGTTAGAAATACGTTTTAACGTATATTAGAAGTATCGGTCACTCCACAATAATATTCATGTTGTAATAGCTCATAATTAGATAATAGTTGTTATTTGCTTATTAACTTAAGTAAGAACCGGTCCATGGGCTTGTCATGGACCGGCCCAAGCCCAATGTTTAGCTTGGACTATAAATACCCCTTTCCACTAAGGAAAGGGGTTGGTTGTTGTTTCATTCACATTTGATAGTAATAAAATCTTCCATATATTTCTCTCACTTTCTCTCTCTAGTTTCTCTCACTAGAAAAACATCAACCCACTTCATAGATTCATAGGTTATCAATTTCTACATTTGGTATCAAGAGCTATGGGGTGATTTAAGGTAAGGATTGTGTTGTTTTTTTAGTTTTTGAATCTATTAGTGATCTTTAGGAAAAATCAATCTTGAATCTTGTTGTTTTTGGTGTTTTTGTTATTGGGATTGATTGATAAGGATTGGGTTTAGCTTATTTTGGTAAAAATCATAAAACTTTTTGTGGTTTTGGATCAAAAATCGGGGTTAAAAGCTTTTTTTTAAGTCTCGGAAACAATTTCTTCCAGTTTTTTCCGAATAGGATTCCGAATAGGAGGATTTTCAGCATAGACCGTTTATTCCGAATAGGATTCCGAATAGGAGGAGTTTCCGAATAGAAGAAATTTTTCCGAATAGAGAATTTTTTCCGAATAGAAGAAAATTTTCCGAATAGAGAAGTTTTTTCCGAATAGAAGTTTTTTCCGAATAGAAGATTTTTTTCCGAATAGCCAATCTTTCCGAATAGACACCAATTTTCCGAATAGGCAACTTTTCCGAATAGACACCAATTTTCCGAATAGCCAAAATTAGGAAATATTCCGAATTACCATCATTCCGAATAGACCAGTTTTTCCGAATAAGCCAAATTGCCAAAATATTCCGAATTGAAGAAAACATTCCGAATAGGGGTTTTTCCGCATAAAGGTTATTCTGCATAGAGTTTATTCCGAATAGGGTATTTTTCAGCATAGGATTATTCCGAATAGGCATTATTCCGAATAAGGGTTTATTCTGAGTTTGGGTTATTCCGTATAAGCAAGTTCAAGGGGTATTTGAGTTTTTCCGACGATCTTTAGTGGATTTAATCTTGAGTTAACCAACACAACACAAATTTTCAACCTTTCTTCACTGCTCGATCAAACGATAATCTTTGAGTCTGTCAAGTGATCACAATGAATCCAAGTTCATTAATGCCTCAGATGACATCTCTTACGGATATCTCGATCATAACGGGGACTGATAGTCGTCCACCGATGCTTATTAAAGAGGTGTTTGAGGCATGGCAAGGTCGAATGATGCAATATCTAAAGGGGAAACCGACATACGGAAGGCTTATGGTCAAATCGATTTTGAATGGTCCACTCGACTATGGTACCATTACGGTTGACAACGTGACTAGACCACGAGAATTTGAAGAACTCACTCCAGCTCAACAACTTGTTGCAGATGCAGATGAAAAAGCTCTTCAAACAATTCTTCAAGCTCTTCCCCATGATATTTATAGGATGGTAAGTCAGTATACAGTGGCAAAAGATTTATGGGAACGGTTAAAGGTGTTGCTACAAGGCACGTCGCTCACCAAACAAGAAAGGGAGTGTCAGCTGTATGATTTGTTTGATCGATTCACATACAGCCCAGGGGAAACACTACACGATTACTACTTCAGATTCACTACTTTAATGAATGATCTGAATGTATACAATCTGGTAATTGCTCCATTCCAGGTTAACACCAAGTTCTTGAATACTTTACCTCAAGCTGAATGGGGTGAGTATATTACCGATGTGAAGTTAACCCGGGATTTGCATAAGTGCAACTTAGATCAAATCTATGCTTTTCTTCAGCAACATGAGAAGCATGTGATTATGCACCGTTCTCCTCGCAGTATGTACCCAGATTCCTTAGCTTTGATGGCGAATCAACCAAGCTTATCACACAACAACACACCTTATATTTTGGGACATCAAGCCTATCATCCTTCACCTTACATAACACCAACTTTTCCACAATACTCGATTTTACCACAACCTCCCACCTCACATCAGCAACAGTATCGGTTCAATGCACCTTCACCACAGTATGGTTCACAACATCATCCAGCAAATGTTGCACCTTATGCTCAGCCATCATATTCTTCTTATCAAGAGAATGCAGCATATCCAACGAGCTACCCTGATCAAATGAGTATTCCTTCTACTAAGTATGCAGCCCATCCAGATCAAGCACTGTATTGTGATGATGAGGAAGTCCCTGTTCCTGTTTTCCAACAAGGAGCTGACCCAGTTGAAGTGCTAACTACTATGTCTGCATATCTCACAAGAACTTTAAGCAAACGAGGATACAGAGGATCAGCTCCTACCAACAATCAGTTGAGGAACTCATCCAATTCTCGCCAACAAGCTACAATTGAGAATGGCAGGGTCATGGTTCAGCCAATTCAACCGTATCAGGGGAGAACTTCCACATCAACCAATGCTCGCACGATTACTCCTGCTCCTGCTCCTATGGTCAACAATCCTCCACGGGCTAATACAGGCAAGTTGAGAATGATCACATGCTACAACTGCAAGGAAGAGGGTCATATGTCCAGGGATTGTAAGAAACCCAAGAGGAGAAGGGATGGACAGTGGTTTGCAGAAAAGATCTATCTGGTAAATGCTCAGGCGCAAGGAAGGGAACTTGATGAAGAGGAGCTTGCATTTCTTGCTGACCCAGGGATTGCTGAACAAGACGTAGTCACCACGCAAAATGCAGCTTACCAAGCCGATGATCTTGATGCGTATGATTCCGACTGTGATGACTTTCAAACTGCAAAGGCTGCTTTCATGGCAACTTTCTCCAGCTTAGGGCCAGATAAGAAATCTGAGGTACTTATTAATAACACCGATAATGCCACTGATGCTAGTATTCAACCACATCAAGTTGGGCAAGAGAGTGCTGATTCGAATGAATCTTCGGTGGTGAGTCTCTCAAACGAAGAGACAAACAATGATAGCAATATCAATGTGAGTCCCCAGACTTTGAGTGAATCACAACCGGGATCCATTTCGCATACGCCTACTCCTGCTCAACAAGATTTGGTCATGGTTCCTGCTACATTACTTAGCCAAATGAATGCTGCACTCTTAGAAACCTTAGCTAAGAATAAGAATTTGTCTGATGAGCTTGCCTTAAGCAATGAGAAAGTACAAACTTTGGAATTAGTGCCTTCGTCTAGTGTTCTCACAAATCTCGAATATGATCATTTTAGAAACAAACAAATGAGTCACTTGCAAGAAATCGAAAACTTAAGAGCAAATCTGTCTAGTGAACTTAAAGAAAAGGAGTTAGTGGTCACTAATTTTCAAAAACTTCAAACTGATTTTGAATTACTCGAATCTCAGAAGACTGAAATGGAGATTAATGCTACTAATAAGATTAGAAGTCTAGACTACTTGCTGTTAAGACAATACGCTGCTTCACAACTAGTTCACTTATTTGATGCTTCGTTTAAAGAGTTTAACTTATCACGTCTAAAAGGCCTTCCCCCTAATCCACGATATGCAAAACAAGCTTTAAGACATAGTCCTAGACTTTATAATGCAACTCAATTAGGATTGGCTTTAGACCCGATTGTTTTTCCCAATGATCGAACAAGTAAGGTTCTAGTTGATGAGGATCGGTCATACAATTCAGAAAAATATCCCGAGTGTGATTATTTTAAAATGAATAAGGAGCTTGCTAAAACTGATTTTAGAGTTCGCTTCCATATGGATAAAGATCTCATTACAGCACCAACCTACATGTTAGAGGAAGAACGCCCTAGTACATTTCCTACACTTGTCAACATGGAAGGTCCTAAGGAAATTCCAAAGAATCTTCCACCTGTTAGCACTGTATGGTTAAACTTGAAAGAGATTAACCGATACTTTACTAACTTTGACAAGGTCATTTTGGAATGTACGACTTCAAATGGCTTAAACGCCGGAGAATGGGCTTTCGAACACATGAACGAGGTGTTTAAAACTAAGATCAATCCGTTTGTCGAAAGTCTAAAAGGAAGTTTTGCATCTCTTAAGGAAAATCTTCAGTTTGAAATTGGTGAAGTTCAAAAAGTGTTTTATGAAATGGACACCGCTTACGAACTGCAACTAATTGAAAAGGAAAAGATTTCAACCGAATATGACCGATTCTTGTCCGAAGTAATCTCGTGTGATGTGCTTACTACTGTAAATGTTAATTATTCAAATGAGCTTACATCTGCGATGATTAATTGTAATGCTGTGAATATTTGTAATGATATTTGTGATGATGTTTGTGATATTTCTGTAAATGTTGCTGAAACTGTAAATGAGGTAGATAATCATTCTTGTCACGAATCTAACGCTGAGTTTTTAAAGCTACAAGATTCTTATAATTTACTTTCTCAACGCTTTAATCAACTAGAACAACATTGTATATCTTTAGAATTAAAACAACAAGCTCAAAATGAAAATCTTTTGATATCAAATGTTTGTGAAAACGGTGTTGAGACAAGTGACAAGATGATTGCAATTGTTAAGACATTAGAGGAAGAAATCATGAGATTGAAGAGAGAGATATCATCAAAGGAAACATTAAGAATGGAACTAGAGGCCGCAGAGTCTAAAAACCAGGTCTTAGAAATTAGACTATCAACTGTTCTAGGGGAGATGGATCGGACAAGGCAGGGACTATCCGCTCTTTATGGTTCACTAGAAGATCGATTCGCTTTTAATGCGACACAGCAACAATATTATGTTGAACAACTGAACCAAAAGTGCGAAGAAATCTCTGACTTGAACATCCTGCTCATAGACAAAAATATGGTTTTGGCTGAATTAAAGGAGACACTTCTTCTCACCCGACAAGAAGTTGTTGATAACTTAGCTACCGACTCTGCACCGTCCACTAGTGCTCCAACAACCAAGAAAGTAGTGCTTTATAAGAATCCGCTTCATCAGAGAAACCAGCTTACCTATGATGATTATATGAGGAATGCCATTAAGCATGTCGATCTTCTTAGGGATATTGTAGACGATCTTTATGCCTTAGATCCCTTAAGTAGCGACTATTATTCGGCTCATGAATATGTTAAGCGAGTTCAATATTGCTTGGCTTATTTGCAATACATAGGTACACCAGGTTCTGCACTACTTAATAATAGGCCCATTGCTGTCACTCCATTTAATAAGACTCCAGGAGCGAAACCGTCATTGGCACAATCAAGTAAGACACCTTTAAAATCTGCTGCTAATGTTCCCAATTTGCCTTCTACAGGATTAAAAGCGACTACTAAGGCTAAAGGATCGCCACTCAAGAAAGATAAGATCAAGCCCGCCACTAGTAGTGCCACAAAGAAGAAAGTAGAAGTCCACAATAGGAATGCTAGTTCAGTTTTAAATAAAACGAATCATGTTAAGACTAAAAGCTCTGCGCCTGTGCAGCAGCCTAAACCATTCGTGAATTCTGATTTAAATTGCTGGAATTGTAATGAATGTATGTTTTCACAGCGTCATGATTTGTGTCTGATTGATCACGTTAATGAAATGAATGCTATTAAGAATGGTCTTGAATGGAAGCCAACGGGTAGAACTCGTGCCCAAGTTGGCTGGCAATGGCGTCCCACTGGTAGGACCTTTACTCTCGATGGTAAAATGTGCCCTTTAACTAGGAATGCATCCATTGAGGTTAGGTCTGAGCGTCCTTTAGTTAGGAACACTTGCACTCAAGTAAGGAAACAGCGCCCTTTAATTAGGTCTGCCCCCACTATAGTGCCTATCAGTGTAGAAATACCTCAGGATTTGAGCCAATTAGAATCTACACCACCAATTAAGAAGAAAAAGGCTAGGAAATCTAAGAAACCTAGAGTTAGCAAATCTAAGATTATTAAATCTGTACCTGCTAATAACAAGGAACACTCAGATTCCGATACCTCTACATTGTCTTTGTGTGGTGATATTTTCAGGTGGTCCAAATCATCCTGTGGTATTTGGACTCCGGTTGTTCAAAACATATGACCGGAAATCGCTCGATGCTCCGAAATTTCGTCAGCAAGTTTCTTGGTACGGTTAAATTTGGGAATGATCATATAGCAAAGATTATGGGGTATGGTGAATATCAGATTGGAAACGTGACGATTTCTAGGGTATACTATGTTGAAGGTCTTGGTCATAACTTATTCTCAGTAGGACAGTTTTGTGATTCCAACCTTGAGGTTGCTTTTCGACAACACACTTGTTTCATCCGCAACTTGGAAGGAAAAGATTTGTTGAAGGGATCTCGTGGTGCAAATCTTTACACTTTGTCCTTACAAGACATGATGGCCGCTTCTCCAGTATGTCTTCTCTCTAAAGCTTCTAAGACCAAGTCATGGTTATGGCATCGCAGATTATCTCATCTTAATTTTGATGCTATTAATCATCTGGCTAAAAACGAGTTAGTTCGTGGTCTTCCCAAGCTTAAATTTCACAAGGATCATTTATGTTCCGCGTGTTCAAGGGGGAAAAGCACCAAGAAATCTTACAAACCCAAAGCTGAAGACACTAATCAAGAAAAACTTCATCTTTTGCATATGGATCTCTGTGGACCGATGAGAACTGAAAGTGTGAGCGGTAAGAAATTCATTCTCGTCATTGTGGATGATTTCTCAAGGTTTACATGGGTTAGATTTCTACGTACAAAGGATGAAGCTCCGAAAGCTATCATCACTTTTCTGAAGTTCATTCAAGTACGTTTGAATACCACTGTCCGCCGTATTCGTACAGACAATGGTACAGAGTTCGTCAACCAGACTCTTCGTGATTATTATGAAGGAGTTGGTATATCACATGAAACATCCGCTGCACGCACTCCACAACAAAACGGTGTCGTTGAAAGACGAAATCGTACACTTATGGAAGCTGCTAGGACCATGCTTATTTATGCGAACGCTCCATTGTTCTTGTGGGCAGAGGCTATTTCTACTGCATGTTTCACCCAAAACCGTTCAATCATTCGGAAACGCCATGGAAAAACACCTTATGAGCTTCTACATGACCGCAAACCCGATGTTTCATTTTTCCATGTGTTTGGTGCTCTGTGTTATCCAAACATCAATAGTGAGAACTTGGGTAAGCTTCAACCAAAAGCCGACATAGGTATTTTCATTGGTTACTCACCGTCCAAAAGAGCATACCGAATCTATAACCGTCGTCTTGGCAAGATTGTAGAAACTATGGACGCTGATTTCGACGAGCTGACAGCGATGGCTTCTGAGCAACACAGCTCTGAACCCGCGCTTCATGAGATGGGACCCGGTGCTATAAGTTCCGGATTAGTTCCCAACAATCCTACTTCTACATCATTTTTACCACCATCAAGGCCCGAGTGGGATAAACTGTTTCAACCGTTGTTTGATGAATTCTTCGATCCCCCGACTGATGAAGTTCCAGTACCTGTAGTAATTGCTCCAATACCTGAAGTGGTTGCTCAAGTTAATGAACCTTTATCTAATGCATCTACAATTCACATTGAACCTGATGCACCTTCACCAAGTGATTCACAAACTACACCTGAATCATCACCCCTACTTGTGCCTAATGATGTAGAAGAGGATACTACTGATCACGACTTGGAATATGCTCACTTGCAAGAGCTTCCTTTCTTTGGTGTAGCGATCCCTGAAAACCCTTCAGCCGCGTCTACCTCAGAAGAAGCTCCATCTATTGTTCACTCCAGACCACCTAGGATTGAAAACCATAGCACTAAATGGACAAAAGATCACCCAATTAGGAATGTTATTGGAGATCTAGATCGACCAGTCTCTACACGCCATCAACTACAAGAGAGTGCACTATATTGTTACTTTGATGCATTTCTCTCTGAAGTTGAACCCAAAAATTGGCAGCAGGCTATGACCCAATCATCTTGGATCGAAGCTATGCAGGAGGAACTCAATGAATTCAAACGACTTGAAGTATGGGAATTGGTTCCTCGCCCTGACAAGGTTAACATCCTTACTTTGTTATGGGTTTATAAGGTTAAACTTGATGAGATGGGTTCGGTATTGAAGAATAAAGCAAGATTGGTCGCTAGAGGATATAAACAAGCCTTGGGTATAGACTTTGAGGAATCTTTTGCTCCTGTGGCTAGATTGGAGGCGATTAGACTATTCCTTGCGTTTGCTGCTCATATGAACATGATCGTCTATCAAATGGATGTAAAGACGGCATTTTTGAACGGTGAACTAAGGGAAGAGGTTTATGTTAGTCAACCGGATGGGTTCGTCAGTACGGAGTCTCCTAACCATGTGTACAAGCTTAAGAAGGCTCTCTATGGGTTGAAACAAGCTCCACGCGCGTGGTATGATCTCCTGTCAACATATCTCATGTCGGAAGGCTTCTCCAAAGGCAAAGTGGACCCCACTCTATTCACTCTCAAGGACGGCAACGACATGCTTCTGGTACAAATTTATGTTGATGATATAATTTTTGCTGCCACTAACATAGAATTGTCTAAACAATTTGAGAAGATAATGTCCACACGCTTTCAGATGTCGATGATGGGAAAAATATCATTTTTCTTAGGATTACAGATTTCTCAGAATCCCAGAGGCATCTTTATAAATCAGTCCAAATATGCTCTAGAATCTCTTAAGAAATATAACTTTGAGAATTGTGACCCCGTAGACACTCCAATGGTTGAGAAAACCAAGTTAGATGAAGATAGGGATGGGATTATTGTCGATCCGAAACTTTACCGTGGAATGATCGGCACCCTTCTCTATCTGACTGCTAGCAGGCCTGATTTGCAATTTGCTGTATGCATGTGTGCCCGGTATCAGGCTCGGCCTACCGAAAAGCACTTACATGTAGTTAAAAGGATCTTTCGGTATCTAAAAGGAACACTTCATCGTGGTCTATGGTATCCGAAAGATTCCTCGATTGCTTTAATATCATACGCAGATGCCGATCATGCTGGATGTCAAGATACGAGGCGTAGCACTTCTGGATCTGTGCAACTCCTAGGAGATAGATTGATCAGTTGGTCTTCAAAAAGGCAGAAAAGCGCTGCAATATCAAGCACGGAGGCTGAATACATCGCCATGTCCGGTTGTTGTGCTCAAGTCCTTTGGATGAGATCACAATTAACTGACTACGGTCTTGGATTTAACAAAATCCCGATGTATTGTGACAACAAGAGCGCCATTGCCCTTTGCTGCAACTATGTTCAACACTCCCGGGCTAAGCACATAGACATTCGCTACCATTTCATTAAGGAGCAGGTGGAGAACGGAGTGATCGAGCTGTATTTTGTCACTACTGAGTATCAGCTGGCGGACATGTTCACCAAAGCCTTAGATCGAGGACGAATCGAGTTTTTGATCGACAAGCTTGGCATGAAATCATTCACTCCAGCGACTCTCAAAGAGTTGGCAGAAGAATCAGCTGAATAGTCGTGGTAAACTATTCAGAGTATCCTTTGGTTGTGATCATGTATATTATCGTAAATATATAAACCACAAAAGAAAAATACAAAAATATAAAACCAAGAAAAACCATAAAAAATATAAAACCTATAAAAACCATAAAAATTATAAAATCAAGAAAAACCAAAAATATTTTTGTTTTAAATCGGGCATGTCTTTTAGTACGGTAATATTTACGGCCTTAGAAATGTCGATTAATATTGACACGGTGCCATAAATAGAGTCCGTATAAAAGTTGTACATTTTTAAAACATGCCCATTATGGCTTGTAGTTATTTCAGACTGCAACCCGGTTTTCATATTAAAGTCACGTATTTCTTTGGAAAACGTTGGCTCAGAACGGGAATTAATTTTCTCGGGCGTGATTTACAAGCCAAATCACGCAAAGGGATCAAGTTTACTTTACAACTTGGTCTAACACGAATTTGTGTACGTCTCAGTGCATTAATTTGTTAAAATAAGAGAAATCTTATTAACACCACGAATCAAACTTTTTCAAGAAATCAATTGGGAAATGTTTTTCATCATCATGTGCCTCATTAAACAATGACTACAGCTCTTTAAATAGAAAACGGGTCATCGTTTAAGGGGGAGAAAATGTTTCATCATCTTTCACATCAACAAGATCTTCAAAAGTTTTCAAGGAAACTCACAAAGTTTAATGGTAAATGGTTGGATTGCTTTGGCATTTGTAGTGTTGTTGCTTATAAGCTTGTCATGGAGAGTTTTGTGCTTGTGTTAAGTTAAGCTAATCACTAAGATTCGAATAGTTAACACAAGATAGGGTCAAAATGGCTAGTATCAACACTTGGTAACCAAAAGAATGATTGAATGAAGAAAAAGAAAAATTGAGGGGGCAAAGTTGACAATATGTCTAACTTATGGAAAACTTGACCTAATCAAAGTTTACTCCCCCCCCCGTTTTTCTTTCATAACACTGTTCTTAGTTTTCTTTTGCCGCCATTGATATCCTTCCATACAAACGAACACACGAAATCAATCAATCATCTCAAATCATAACTCTTCTAAGATCAAGATCATCAAAGGTAATAAATCGGTTTAATCTGTCAAGCATAACACTTTAATTAACTCTTTTGAATTGAAAACAATCGAAATCAATTACTGATTAATTAGGGTTAAATAATTTGGGGGTTTTGCTTGGGTTGTACTCGGAATAGGTTTAATTGCCCAGATTTGTCCATTAGAACACTTGAATCAATCGATTGCATGCCCAATTAGAAAAACGTCACTGTTTGTAACTTTCCGAATAGAACAGCTTTTTCCGCATAGGGTAAATTTTCCGCATAGGGCAAAATGTTCCGCATAAGGCAAAAGTTCCGCATAGGGCAAAAAGTTCCGCATAGGGCAAAAAATTCCGAATAGGGCAAAAGTTCCGCATAGGGCAAAAATTCCGAATAGGGCAAATGTTCCGCATAGAGCAAAATGTTCCGAATAGGGCAAATGTTCCGAATAGGGATAATGTTCCGCATAGGGCAAATGTTCCGAATAGGGATAATGTTCCGCATAGGGAATTTATTCCGCATAGGCCAAAAAGTTCCGAATGGGAATTTATTCCGCATTGCCCAAATGTTCCGCATTGCCCAAATGTTCCGCATAGGGAATTTATTCCGCATTGCCCAAATGTTCCGCATTGCCCAAATGTTCCGCATAAGGAATTTATTCCGCATAGGTCAAAAGTTCCGAATAGCATTTTTATTCAGAATAGGGATGTTTTTCCGAATAGGCCTATTATTCCGAATTGAGTGATTATTCCGAATAGAAGATGTTTGTATGGTTTCAAAGCTTAAGGGATTATGTCATATGTACAATGCTTAGGTTTAAAGTCATGATGATATTCATACTTGTTTGTATCAACTTTTGTGTTTTATCTTAAGCAGAGACGATGACTAACCCTACCGTACAACAACTACAACACAACAGAGCCGCCGCCATTGCCGAAGCCAAGACTCTAAAGTTTGTTCCAAACAACTACCGTCTGAAGGAGGTATCTCACTCTACCCATAATGGCTTTAAGGTAGCTACAGCCATGCTTGATAAATCTCATTTCAAGCATGCGCTAAGGAGAAGTGCTTCAGTACCCTACGACTACCTTTACGAGTTCTGGGCTACCAAAGACAAGACGTCCAACAAAATCACCTTTTCCTTGGACAACAAGCAGCAGACGCTTACTGTGTCAGACTTCAGGAAGATTTTTGGATTCCGGCCGACACTCAAAGACTTTTTATACTCAGCCAACCCAACCAAGGACCAGATGATGGAGATGTTCACCGCCATTGGATGTCTTGACATACGAACCCCGTCTGAGTTTACTACTGCCAAAATTGGTCAACCATGGAAAGCTATTTTTGGGATTCTTAGCCGATGCTTGACACCTAAAACAACTGGGTATGATGCTGTTCGTCCACCAATCATCAAGATGTTTTATGGTATGTTCAAAGGTATGGGTATTGATTATGCATCACTGCTGTGGGAGGAGTTTACTTTTCAACTCTTCACTAACACAAAGGGTAAAATCAAAACTTACCAGTACCCTAGGTTTATTAAGTTGATCATCCATTACTTTATGGAACACGATGCATCCATTAACAAGCTTGCAGGTAGTCGTCACCACATGATAGATGATGATGATTTGGTAGACTTAAGGCAGGAGACTCATTCGAATACGGTTATTCCTGGTCCCATTCCCAGTCATCTCCTGACCGATGAGATCATTGAATCTGATGATTACAAGAACTTGCTCACGGAAATTGAGAAACAACGAGCAAGCCTTCTAGCAGGTGAAGACTCATCTACCACGGTTAAAAGCAAAGGTAAAAGGAAGCAAGCAGATTTACCTGAGCCCAAAACCAAGAAGAAGAAGACAGAGGGTAAGAAGGGAAAGGGTAAGGACTTGATGCGTCTGCGTGACGAAGAAAATATTGGTGATCCTGATATTGAGAAAACTGAACAACAAATGATGAAGATAGCCATTAAAAGGAGTAGGAAAGATACTGGTGGTAGTGGTTCAGGTGTAAGAGTAGACGTTGAGGATGAGTATATTGAACCTCATGATGTTGATGAGTTTGGGTCACCTGAAAATTATTCCACTTCGAAGGAGCCATCAATCCCTGTTTCTACACCACCTCCTCCACCTACTCAACCGTTAACAACTCCACCTCCACCAACTCAACCCTTACCAACCAAACAGATTTCTACACCACTTCCTCCACCACCACCTAAGCCCATCCTTAGCACCGCAGTCACAACCGAGCCTATTCCCTCAACCCAGAGCAGCTCTGCAACATCTGCAATGGCAGCTATAGTGATGGCCGAGATGTTGGATAAACACATGGATAAACAAAAGAGCGAAATGGATGAACTTCGCCAAGAGTTACAAAGACGTGCTCAAAGTGAAGAAGCATCTAAGAAGGCTCAAGAAGAGTTGATTGCCAAATTCGCTGCAGACATGGAAGCTACACGTAAAGCTCATGCAGAGGAACTTGCTCAGGTTAAAAGGGATGAAGCTAATAGGCATAAAGCACGAATTGCAAGACTTAAAGCTATTAAGGATGACTTTAAAGAACAAAAAGACGCTCTTGAAGCTACTATTGAGCAGAAAGTAAAAGACTCCGTTGAATCCTTAATGCCTAAACTGCGTGATGACTTGAAGACGCTTGCTGCTGATAACTTGATGATCAAGTCATCCAATCCTTCAGAAGCCGCCTACAAGATCGCATATGACTTGACGGATTTTGAACTGAAGAAGATCCTTAAGGCTCGAATGAAGGAACTTGGTTCGTTTGATAAATCGAGGAAACAACGGGCTCTCTTCAAATCCCTGAATGACGCTATCATGGAGGATGATAGGTTGTTCAAGACGTTTGGAAGTGTGGTACCCTACCACATTCTCCCTGAAGAAGAACGGGAAGAGAGTGAGGAAGACGAGGGTACTGGTGGAGAGGAGGAAGAAGAAGAAGAAGAAGAAGATAAGAATGAGGAGGAGGATGAGGATGAGAATGATGAGGATGATGAGGACGATAGTGATAATGATGATGAAGATGAAGATGAGGATGAGGATGATGATGATGAGGATGGAGATGATGATAATGATGGTAATGATGATGGTGATGGTCACCAGGAGAGTGTTAAGGGGAGCAATGCGGATAAAGGTGAACAGCGTGAGAAAGGGGATAAGGGCGCCAGCTCAAAGAAAGTGGTTAAGTCTGGCACCAAGTCAAAGAAAGATGCAGCACCAAAGGAGAAGTCTACATCCACGGAATCCAGACGATCGAAGTGGCGCCATGACGTGAATGCCACTACAGGGTCATCTATTCCTGGTACATTTATCCATAAATCAATACCTGTTACCACTAACCCCGTTAGTTCTTGTGTTGTTACTCCTGTGATTGCAGAATCGGTTACCGAACCAGAAGCTGCACAACACTCACCCGTCCATGACACTGCTGAAATGCCTGAATCTGAACAAGCAGATGTTAATGTCTCTACTCCTCTGCAACAAAACCCACAATCTACTATTCCTGAACCAAGCACAAGGAACTGGGAGGACACGTTGGAAATCGACGAGACTGCTCCACCACAGGCTTGGATCATGGTAGCTGCGCAGTATGATCCAATCACCGACGCCGACAAAGAAGTCTTGTACCTTCGTATCCGAAGTCCGATTGACTTATGTGCATTTCTTGCTCATGAGTATAAGACTTCGGTTACTCCATCATTGGTGAAGAAAGTACTGAAAGATAAAAGACTTCGCGCCAAAACCCGGTTGCCCCAAATGGAGTTCGAATACTATGCCGAGGAGATCCTGAAGGCTCTGAATACCGTTCAACGGCCAGGTCTTCATGAATCAGAAAGAGCTCCACCTCCAATGGATCAAGATAATCAGATTGCTCTTGACTTCTTTGTCACCAATGATCTGGTATATCTACTGAAGGGGTCGTCAAAGTACGCAACATCCCTGACATTGCTGAAAGCTGCCAACTGGGGGACAATACCCTTCATCGAGGAAAAGGTAAACCGACTCTGGGTCCCTAAGATAAATCGTAATTATGATATGTATGCTGTCATAGGTGCATCTCATTGGGACGAACGAGTCAGAAGGGCGTACAGGTGTTGCTGCTTAGTCAATTCTGGAAGCTCAGTTAGATCCGATATCCGCATCTCCAGCATTTTAGGGATGAAAACAGAAGCCAAGAATGGCTACTATCATGTGACGGAGATTCGTTTGAAAAGGGAGGATGACAGGGAATACAAAATCCAGCAGGGAGATTTTTCCATCATTCGCCTTGAGGATATTAAAGATATGCTGCTTCTGATGACCAGAGATCAACTCACCCATATTCCTCGTGAAGATCTCATTGCTTTGAATACAGCACTTCGTATGTTCACACGAAGCGTTGTCATCAAGACACGAGTTGAAGATCTTCAATTGGGAGTCGAAAGCTATCAGAGGAAGCTCAATTTAACCCGTCCTGTGAACCAAGTATTACCTCAACATGTAGCAAGATGTCCCTATACCGGCATTTCTGTTCCGAATTCCGGCATCTTCTACTTGAACAGTCGAGGTTTGATGAAGTTTATGAGGGTGGGGGAGCTCCACAAGTATAGTGATGGCACTCTTATACAAGTCAGAGACAAGTTGGAGCATCTGAACTCGGGTGGGACTTTGCCAGAAATGACAGAGGATTGGCATCCAGGTTACCGGCAGATGGCGAAGTATGTCATCAAGAAGATCGATCAGAAGCTCCGTGAACGTAGATTGATGAGGAGCTTGGAAAGATTCGTGGGTGGTAGACCATATGGAGTGCACTACAGGACACTGCAACGATCCATCTAATGGGTTGTACATTTCAGGTCACTCTATATTGGTAATATTTGTGAATATGTATATTTGTGAATAATGTGCTTTAATGGCTTGTTGTAGTGTTAAGGTATGATAATTTTTCAAGAATTTCTCACGAGATTCTAAATCTTTCAAAATATATCTTACTAAAGCACTACAACCATCCCTTATTAACTTAAGGGGGAGCAATAACTTGTTCTATGGCCAAACACCGATTTCATTTTTACCCAAAGACCGGTTAATCCATTCAATATCCCAAATATTAATGGTTAACATTTTGGATAAGGGGAGAAAATGGGATTAAGGAGACGTAAGTGATACTTGGCTAAAAGATGAAATAGACTTAAAGTTTATCCAACTTAATATGTGTAAAGCACGTGTTAAGGGGGAGCGTTTTTGATGAACAAAACACCTAAGGTACAAAACTTTTGATTTCAATATCACAAGTACTTTAGGTGATTTTCAATGATTTTTCATGGTGGCAATTCCTTCCCAAAACACGCTTAATTCACGACGGATGTGGTGACAAAAGGGTGGTAGGAATAGGTTTAGTCCAATGATTCATCAGAGCCGATGGAATCTTCCCAAGGACAATTCCCTAGTTAGAATTAGAAGTCCTAGGAAAGATGGAGAAAGAATGTGAACGTAGCTGAATGCCGACCAAGTACTTAAGCTAGCACTGGAACAATCACAACAAGGTGCTAGTGATGACGTATTGGTAAGCATTGAAGGGGTTGAAGAATGAAAAAGAAATGTAAAGATAAAGGGTGTAAAGAAAGAAGCCCTCCTTACAACTTTAGGCAGAAACCGGGTCAATACATATGCTATTGAGGTCATTTTTGCTAATGATTCTCGGTATTGAAGAAAGACATCATGGACCCAGTGATGCAATGCACAACCCTTCCCCAGCTAACTCAAATATCTCTCAAAAGGTATTTGTTTTAATCACACGGAGATCAACACGTTATCTACTGGTTTATTCACTCCGAATAGACTGGTATTGAAAAGGTGGCACTCCTCTCCAGCCATCGCTCACTAAATCAAAACGCACAATCGAGTCTAGAGCCAAGAGATCATCAAAAGTCTCATTAGGACACTTTCATTTATTCCTTGCTTTCTCACACACTGTGAAAAGTAAGAGATTTTCATGAGTCCTACGCAGTATTCCTGTAATATTGCCAGAACATCCGAGTAATACGCAAGTATTACAATGAAGATGGAAATCCTGCTTGAGCCAACATCAAACAAGCTCATGGTAGGTTACACGTGCGGTTCTTTTAGAACCAATCTTGTGAAAAACTGGAAGGTAACAGTGGTTTAATTCTTAATTGAACTTAAACTCGTTCCAGGCCTCTTCGCATTATCATATGATCTTGCCAGAACACTCAGAGTGACTCTTTATTGACCACAGTGACGAGTGGAAATCCTTCTAGTGTCAACATCAAACAGCACTTGGTAGGTAACGCGCAAGATTCTTTATGAATTGAGCTCGTGACAACTGGAAAGCAACGATGGTGAAAATCTTAATTGAAATTCACTTGTTCCAGGTTTCATGAATTGACGGCTTTTAATCACAAGGATAATTTATCCAAGTGATTCACTCTTTATGTTCGCAGTCAGCTTTGGACGGTCGAATAAAGAGAACGGGTTCACCCGCGAAATCCTGTCAGGAAGTTACTTAATTGAAACTATCCGTCACGGGTACGATATCTAATATCGTCCAACGGTCTTCACCGACCGGAGGTAAAATGCTACCGAATTAGAATAAAATGTTCAAAGCCATTTTATTCGTGTCGTTGCTGTGTACCTGTTAAAGACGGTGGCGTTGCTGTGTACCTGTTGAAGACGGTGGCGTTGCTGTGTACCAGTGAAGACGGTGGTGTTGCGGTGTACCTGTAAAAGTCGTTTCCACATGCTTATGTCTTTTGCGACAAAGTTCAGCATACATTCAAGAAAGTTCAAGATGAAGTCTTCCGCTGTACCAAACTCTGAAGCTTTCGAGAATTCAACAAAAAGACGTAAGTGTGTGGAACATGAAGTCACGAGGAGGCAAAGTTCACAAGAAAGGCAAAGATCGCACGTGAAAGGCCAAAGAACAATGCTCTCAAGTCAAAGCCAAAAAGATCAAATCAACATATTCACAACAAAAGAAAGAAAAGAAGAAAAGACTACGAGCTAAAGAACGAAGACTTAGTATAGTATGCTAGGTTTAGAACTTTGTAACGTGGAGTGACCTCCCTTAGGGGGAGATTGTTAGAAATACGTTTTAACGTATATTAGAAGTATCGGTCACTCCACAATAATATTCATGTTGTAATAGCTCGTAATTAGATAATAGTTGTTATTTGCTTATTAACTTAAGTAAGAACCGGTCCATGGGCTTGTCATGGACCGGCCCAAGCCCAATGTTTAGCTTGGACTATAAATACCCCTTTCCACTAAGGAAAGGGGTTGGTTGTTGTTTCATTCACATTTGATAGTAATAAAATCTTCCATATATTTCTCTCACTTTCTCTCTCTAGTTTCTCTCACTAGAAAAACATCAACCCACTTCATAGATTCATAGGTTATCAATTTCTACAAAGCCAAAAATCAAAATTCAAAAATCATAAAACGCGGAGACTACTTTGAGTGGGGTTAACATTAACGTATTAGTTACAAAGTATACGCGAATTTACACAATAACGTATTCGACATACATAATAATAAGTGTCGACTATAACTACCACTGATTAATCAAACACTAATATATATGTATCGACTATACTTTGGTTCAGTTTCGTTTTTGGTAGGGTGTTTGGTCTTGCTGAGTTCGAGGTTGTTTGGCATTGCGTTAAAAAGTGAATTTGAGTACAGGGAATGATATGTGCACATGATTCATTGTGATGTTAGTAAATGAAAGTTTAAGAATTAGATGTTAGTAATATGACGATATCACCAACGTTGAATTACCAAAGGGATTTAATTATAGATTAAAAAAATGAAAGTAAAAAGACAAAATTCAAAACTCAAGTAAACAAATATCTGATCATTAAATATCGCCAACTTAAGTACATATACAATACTACTATAGTAGCCTGAATTTTTTCTGAAAAAGCAACTATCTTATAAAAGCTTTTCGTCAAATAACAATAAGCGAATAGAAAGTTATTAAAAATCATTTGAATTTTCTAGTTACGTCTTAATCTTCTTACTTTGTAAGTAAATAAGCAGTTTGAGTGTGTGAGTATAACGTCTTGTGGTAGAGTTTCGTTTTAATCAAGAAAGCAGTTTGAAGTAAGCAATCCCAAACACGGCCTCAAAATGTAAGATTAAAGAAAGGCGATAACTATACCTATTTCCTTGCAAGGTTGATTAGGGTATTTGGAGTCTTGAAAACTGAGATGGCTCGTTGGGGTCAATCTTTAAGACGACAGGTTACTTGGCGAACCTTGCGCCAACTGCGTAAGACTGGGCACATCGTTGGGAAAGACCATCAAGACCTTGGGTTGTGGTCTCGTCGTTGGTTCCAGCAAGCTCGACTGTACCTTTATCAACCTTAATACCGGGAAGGACTCCAGCCGCCTTCATGACATCAACACATAGCTTTCCTGCAAAGTGCAAACATTTTTGAAGTTAATTACCAGATGAAAAATATAGTAAAACAACATATAAGGCTAAAAAAGATCAAAACTGATACATCTATAAACTAAGGGTTCCACGAGCCACCCAATTTCCACTTCCTCTGGTTACCAATTATTAAATCTCTGTATTTAATTTGTGCGCATTGCATCATTCTTTAGCTCACTGATTCATGACCTTTAATCTCCATATTCTTTACAAAATGTTGAATCCTTTTTTCTCGTCTATGTTTGATGGAAGCCATCCACCATGACCTTTAGCCCACTCTTATGCCATCTAGACCAATGCAGTCTAATATGCCCAAGATTATGACACTACCAAATTACTGATGCTCCTTTTCATAGTTTTTTCTTCTTTTTCCTCAAGTAGGAACAAATTTGTTAACTCCAGAGGTTCTAACTCGTCACATAACCGCTGAAAAACCGCGATCACAGCGTGTACTTTTGCTACTCGATTCTAGTTTCCGAAGGTCATCCTAGAATCACATAATATAACAAAGCACCGACTCCATAATTTCGAGTTTCCGAAACTTTATCAACAACTTAAGACATTACTTTCTATACACCTGCAAAGTTAGAAGTACACAAATAATCAGTAGGTTTATAAACAATTTCTAATGAACTTGATACTTTTAAATATTACAAATATATAATAAATTACTATATATTGCCTACATAATTCTCAAAAATGCAGCAGCAACAACTGGTTAAGAAGGATCGGAGAATGTCCACTTTTTCTGACGATAGTGAAATGATGAAGCAGGTAGTGGGTACCCCTTCACCTGATGGTTGGGATGTGGATTTAGAGCCATTTATTCATGTCACTAAAGAAACACTCCGTCGTGCTATTTCTGCTAGCCTCTAGAATGTCATTGATGTATGTTCAAGATGCTTATGTGTTTTGTAAAGATAAAAACTTTGACCCATTTATTTATAAATGGGTCGATTTGGGTTATATATAAATAAGACCGATGGAAGTTTCCAAAGTGTATCCACAATGGGCATATTAATGCATTCGCTGGAGAAGAGAAAGCTACTTTCGCAGGCTTTAATGATGTTGATGTAATCCTAAATTGTTGGCTCAAGTGATTCATAAAATACTATGAGATTAGCATTGAAGGTAACGTCTATAGTTATCTGTGATCTAATTCTTTAAATTTGACTTATTTGAATTCTAAAATATATATTATTATCGAAATGTATCCGTTTTCACATAATAGGAAGCAACTCGCCTGTGATTTAAGAACAACATTTGAAGTGGCATCACCTAATGCTATAATCATTTAAACCCGAACTAATCAGATACTTGTGTCAATGTTTTCATTATCATCCTATTTTCTCCATACACTGTACTTCCCACAAACATCCAGTCAACAGATTATAACCACTGAACAGGTGCAATTCCAAGATTAATTATCACAAATGGTTTTATTTCACTAACTCAGCCATTCAGATTTTACGTTGTTTATCTTTCAGCTGCAACATGAACGAATGAATCTTTGCTGCTG
Source organism: Glebionis coronaria (assembly GCA_025667525.1). Lineage (NCBI taxonomy): Eukaryota > Viridiplantae > Streptophyta > Magnoliopsida > Asterales > Asteraceae > Glebionis > Glebionis coronaria. The sequence goes on from CM046877.1 coordinate 346,271,945, forward strand.
GTAATATGTGCTAAAACTTTCTATTGGTAGTCATTTTGATAAAAAAAACAATGTCAAAAGGGTATGAATGCTCTTTCTTTACAAGTGGATTTTTAAGATTTACATAAATGTGCACTAACCTTCATGACTTTATGCTAGTGTAGAAGCAAGATATTTTGACATCATAATCTAATCGCATCTCCAACCGAGTACAGCCTGATTCAAACCACATCGAGGGTCACCTGGACCATGTTAATGTTAGCACAAAACCTGGTACAACAAAACTGTATGTCCAAATTAAACATATAATGCAAATAGAATGATGAACTATATACTCAAAATTAAACTAATGATATGAACAAATATATGTAGTTTGTTCTTGAGGTTAAGTCTGTTTTCGAAATAAGGGGAATTGATATTAACATTTTTGTCCCAAGGAGCTGATGTGTCAAGCTATGCCAACTGTCCTTTGGCGTATGTCAAGTCCAGTAGTAGGAGAGATCATTTGTGGAATACGGCATGAAAAGTTTTAATTCTATTCTGAGTCTGTAGGATCCATCTCGACTGTTCTGAGTGGCCTATCAAACAAATGAGTTGTTCTCAACCATTTGTAACTACCAATCAGTCATTCATTCATCACAAGCATTTGACTTCAATATATCAATATAAAGTCAAATTGAGTACATTTCATATTCATTGTTATCTAAGTAACGTAAATGGTTTGTCTATTTTGCTTATACATGTAAAATAAAGAAGTGTGTCAAACAAATATTTTATATCTACTATAAAATCTTCCTTTTAAAATTTCTAAGCAAATATAAAAGGATAATCAACTGAATTCGTGCTTTTACCTTTCTAGTTGTAACCTCCTTGATGTCTGCGTAGCAACAATTAAAGTATGCCAGTATGTCGTTCCAAAAAGATCAACAATCCCTTTGTGGCATCTGCTTGGTTCACAATTGATTCCCCGAGCAAGATCTATAAAACAAAAAGGATTATTTATATATTAGCTCTAGTGCTTCAAATTGGTAAACATATAAAACTAACTAAATAGGAAACATGTCAAAAACCATAAAGTCAAACTAAAAGCCCCCGATGTTAAACATGGGAATAATTTGAAAATTTCTGATGGGTACATTTATCGCCCAGTAAGCTTGTTGATGGGGGAGCTAATGGTGTAAAATCAGATGAGAGCAACGTTGATTGGATAACCGGCTCACTCATTGGAAGATTACATATGCGTACCCAATCGGGTTTGTTGGGTCAAAAAGTTGATGTGGCAGAAACTCAAAAACGAAGAAAACATGAAGATATTGTCTAAGCGTTGTCAAGAGCAATCCAAGCGTTGACAAGAGCAAACTATGCGTTGTTGGCTCAAGAGTTGTCATGTGCAATCTAAGCATTGTCACATGTAATTCAAGAGTTGATAGAAACGTAGACAAGAAGCTTATGGAAGCTTCTATTTAGATAAACATGCAAGATATATTCTGCATAAGTTTATTTAAATAGAAGATTTACTTGTTTATTCATAATTATCTCTTGTAAACCCTAATCCTTATACTATAAAAGGAACCAAGGGTCTTAGGTTTTATTCATCATTCATATTCACAATGTAAACCTAAAGCGTGTGTCGACTAGACGTGGGATTTAATGTATACACGTCTAGTGGTTGTTTATTATTAATATAATGAGCAACCCAATTGTTTTAATTCATGTCTATTGTGCCCTAAACACCTTGTTAATGGTTGTTGTTCTAATTCCGCTTTGAATATGTTAATCATATGAACAATGATCATTCCTAGTAGCTTCAAAGATCCGGAAACCAAGGTTTCCACAATTGGTATCAGAGCCTCGTGGCTCGTGATGCTAGGACCAACAAGGTGTTCGTGTATGGTGAAAAGAAGAAAAATCCGTCTAGGGTTTTTCTGGACTTTTTGTGTGCGCAGCAGTATTCAGAAGGCCATAACTTTTGATTGGGCCGTTGGATCGTCACGAAATTTTATATGTGTGTTCTACATACATATATCTAAACATCCATCGGAGGGATTGTCAAGTTTTATCCCCAGGAAAAAGTTATTAAGCGTCAAAGTCAGCAGTGAGTGAATGCAGTTTTCTGTAAACATCCATGTTGAAAACACGATCTCTCCTTCGTTAACCGTTGGATCTTCGTGATTTTTGAACTGTGTATTCATGGCACTTGTGTCTTGAATCTCACCGAAGGGATTTTCGATCTGAGCCCTAATGAAGAAGTTATTTAAGGTCGAAGTTGGCTGTAGAGATAAAATTCGTTTTTAGGGTTTGGTCTTTAAACCCTAGATTCATCTTTTGAAACATACTAGCAGCCCTGTTGATATCGGTTAGTATTAATGATGATAATCATGTTCTTGGTTATTAGAGTTTGTTTTAGAATTCTAGAAGCTGTGCAAAGATCAAGCGCCAAGTTACTGTACATTCATATGGAGTTTTAGGGTTTTGTAAACCCTAGATCTGTTCTTTGTGTATAAGCAGCAGCTTGGTACATATATGGAGTCGTTACTACTGTATCAAGATCTAGTCAACAAAAGGGACGAACATAAAAGGATCTGAGGGGTACGTATTGTTTTTTTATATTCGCATCTTGTCTCAATTCGTATGATGCCAAAGGAGAAAAAGGTATGTAGTACGCATAACATACAGTAAACTTTTTGGAGTTTCACATTCGTACAACCATGTTCTCTGAACAACGAAAGAAAGGCTGTACAGTGGTCCCAGGTCTGCATGTTCACACGTTATCACAGTGATCCCAAGTACAAATTGCATTGTTTAATGTTTAAAGGAAAAAAAAGTCGTGAGCCTTCAATTCTTATTGGTGGAAGAATGTGTGTTCACACGATCAAGAGCAAAAGGGTTACACGATTTTCTTTTTTTTATTTTGGAATTTACGTGACTTTTACAGCTATGTGGGATTGTGATTTAACAAGAGCAAAAGTATCATGTGAATACAGCAAGATATATACAGAATTTGCGGATCACGATTTAATCAGATGTGGAGTTTTCATGCATATTTAGCAATTTTATTATGGTAAGGAGATATTGCTATTTTATAGGAATTATTCTCCTTATCAAACATAAGCTAGAGACGTCAGCAGAAAGAGACGCTGACAGGAGTGGAGTAAACGCTGACAAGCTTTGTTTGGACGCTGACAGAATAAGTCAACGCTGACAGCGTTGACAGTGTTGTCCGATATATGTTAATCCAAACGCTGATAGGTATTGTCTGATATCGGACAATACATATGACCAAGATATTGGATAAAAAAGGATATTGGATAACACAAGGATTGCTGCTGTTTGAGAAAATTGGTACGTTTTTAGCACACAAAAAGGAGGAAATTACACACGAAGGTACATGGAATCTCCGTTCTTATATAGAATATCAAGTTGATATTTATGGCTCGGATATTTTTAAAGGGATTAATGATTTTAAAGCGAGTTAGCAACAATTTGTGAGGTAATTTATTGGATTTGATTATGTAATCGGGGTAGCCTTGTAAAAGAGTTATCCATGGGATTATACATATGATATGAAGATTAAGAATTGTCATGAAGAGGTGTTAGCTTAAGGGGAAGAATTCTTATGGTAAGTTTGATGTTTGAAGAAGATTTTCGCGAGTTTGTGTTCTATCATATCTTAAAGTCGTGAACTCCCAGTCATTGAATTTTAAGGTAACTTGTTCGTGCTTTACATGGTTGGTGACGAAGACTTGTCATAACACTTGAAGGAGTTACATTATCGTGCTCAATGTCTCACAAAGGATGAGAATATTGACAAGGGATCGAGGTCTACTTATATCTCTTCTATAAGTTCTTCATCACGTGGATAGTACAAGACATGGAACACAAGGTTGGGTTATTCTACTTCTACATCAAGAGTACTTTATTTATTTTTCTTCAAGATCATTACTTAGAGCTACATTTGGAGAATCTTCAAGATTGCATACATTGTTTACTTCCCTGTTGATGTGACAAAAAGGGGAAGAAATACATGCTACACTTGAGGGGAAGCAATTTGAAGATCATGTACAACTTACAAGAGATACACATAGAGTTTTGCCGACATCAACTAGGGGAAGATTGTTGGGTCAAAAAGTTGATGTGGCAGAAACTCAAAAATGAAGAAAACATGAAGATATTGTCTAAGCGTTGTCAAGAGCAATCCAAGCGTTGACAAGAGCAAACTATGCGTTATTGGCTCAAGAGTTGTCATGTGCACTCTAAGCATTGTCACATGTAATTCAAGAGTTGATAGAAACGTAGACAAGAAGCTTATGGAAGCTTCTATTTAGATAAACATGCAAGATATATTCTGCATAAGTTTATTTAAATAGAAGATTTACTTGTTTATTCATAATTATCTCTTGTAAACCCTAATCCTTATACTATAAAAGGAACCAAGGGTCTTAGGTTTTATTCATCATTCATATTCACAATGTAAACCTAAAGCGTGTGTCGACTAGACGTGGGATTCAATGTATACACGTCTAGTGGTTGTTTATTATTAATATAATGAGCAACCCAATTGTTTTAATTCATGTCTATTGTGCCCTAAACACCTTGTTAATGGTTGTTGTTCTAATTCTGCTTTGATTATGTTAATCATATGAACAATTATCATTCTAGTAGCTTCAAAGATCCGGAAACCAAGGTTTCCACAGGTTTGCCACTGTAGGAATGTTGAAGGATGGGAAGGTATACCATGCACTTGGTATGGTGTTCCTAATGAAGAAACATGTTTTTGCCAAAGCTGAATTTTGTTAGATCCTTGGTTTTTATGTTCGTATATTGATTTATGTTGTAGTCTACGACTATGTCTAGGCAAAGATTTTTTTTTCAATATACCCTTGGTATTAATGAGTTATTGACCATTTCAAATTAGTGTCTTACGCACCATAAATCAATTGATTTTTATCTCTTAGTAAAAAGGTGTGCCCTATCTGCGTTAAAGAATTTTTTGTCACTCTCTTCATTTTTGCAGCTACCTTTGACTAAAGATGTTTGTGATTATTTTGTGTTGATGAAGCGAATGAGCTCTCATTTTACACCCCTCTACATCTTCTTACATCTCTTTTGCTTCTGCAAACTATTTATTTAGGGAGCATGATTAATCCAGAGTGTTTCAAGTAATCAAATCCAACCCATTTTGACCTACAACCAATGACCAGGTTTGAGCCAAATTTTTCCATCATCTAGTAATTATCTACTATAAGTTTCACAATGCAATAAGTGATAGGAGGAGAGTTGTGGACTGATGCAGTAATGAACAGGTCTAAATGACCAGATTTGACCCATTCATTATGAAATTTTCTTGTTACATTATCCTTACATTCGACTTACTGGATTAGTACTCACATAAGAGTTCTATATGTTTAATAAAAGATCATTTGCATTATTATCAGTTTCGATTATTTGAAATTTATTCATACATGACAACAGTTTGTACCTACATACAATTTAAGCATACTGAAAACCTTTTATCTCACAAGATTCTCAAAATCATATCAAAAGAGGGATAAGATGACCAGTAAGTAAGAAGATACAGATCGGATGCATAATTAAGTATTAAAATGTGTTACCTTTAATAGATAGGCACCAATACACAAAAGGCCAGCTTTGTTTGTTTTATAAAGAGGATAACTACTTAGTTGTTTAAACCTCTCGGTAGCATCGAAGGGAGCCGATGTGGGAAAAACTTGAGATAGGGTAAAAGAATGACAAGTGAACTGCATGTCTCTCACTTTTGATAGCAATATCCTGAGTCTCAATAGCATTATTGATATTAATGGATGAAGTACCTGTCTTTTCTTCATTTGCTGTGAAAGTGCAGTAGTGCAATTCATTAGTTCGGTAATTATGGTAGATGTAATTCCTTGTTGAATCTTCTTACCATGAGGATCCAGCTCATCATCCTATGTTTAATAATTCTTACCGTTCTTGAATTCATGTCAGTCGTCTTCATCATCCAAACTGCAACCTTGGTACTTCGATTTGTTTCTAACACCACCTTGCATGGTCTCTCTAACTGAACATCGAGTTCATCATTAGAGAACAATCTGACTATTACAAAACCGAATAGACTTAATTCTAGATGAAGTAACCGCTATGAATGGCTAGACATGTATAAGCTTATACTTCCTAGAATGAAGTTAATTAACACTGGAAATATATTTGAAATAGCCAGCTGAAAGCAGGACCACACACCTAACTTGTGAACAAACGGTGTTCTTGCGAAACATCTTCATCATCAGCAATAAATTGCTTCCAACACACTCGGATGCTATTCCTTGTTTGGTCAGCTTAAACCCTATTAACATAGAACAAAATAAAATAGATGACTATAAATATATTCTTAATGACAGCAGCATATGAGGACTACTCAAAATTTGCTTGACCAATATTCCACCATAGTGATTACTGATTAGTAGTAATTTGTTTTGATTACTTCAAAGACTAACCCATAGATATAAGCCGACCTATGAGTCAGATTGCATGTAAAATCTATATGCACACAACTTGTATATAAATGTAATCAAGATAGGAATATATATATATATATATATATATATATATATATATATATATATATACCGATGTATACATGTCTTCACCATCGGCAACAGGTTCCTCCTGAACCGAATATTGTTTTTGATAGTAGCGACCTGAAAAAGAGAACTCAGTTTATAGCTCATATATTTATAATAAGTAATGGCTTTTTAAAATATGAAATTATCTTAATACATAACTATATGAGTAAAACTTGATCACCTCAAGTACATGTTAAAATAAGAGATGGTAAGTGACTTTTCGAGTTAAGATTTAGGGTCTTCTTGAATGCCATTTTGTGTGCCTGGAATATGATTATAGATTATATAGGGTTAGTCCCTATCTTGTTATTTTATGGTTGATAAGCACACTTTGAATGACTGTTAAACCATTCTACACATTTTACCGTCAACTTTATCAGCTAATTTTGTGTATATCAGGATCGACCGATTCACAAGTAAATGATTCAGAACTGAACCTCTAATGATAGTTGTACATATGTAAGTATAATACATTATGCGAGAGCGAAAAACAAACCTGAAGTTCTCTCAGAATAGCATCACACTCATAAATTTGACTACACTAATTTTTAAAGATGTCACCATATTCTTTTTGTCTTCTCTGAAATATGTCTAACCATAGTCTTCAATCGGCATAACCTGGTTCATAGAAAAGATCTCATGAAAATAAGGCATTGTTAAAGACTTAAAGTTGGTTGCTCAAAAGCAGATTACATTCGACATTTATGTCATATAATCATTACTAATATATTAGCCTAGTAGTTTCTAACTAATATATATAAGGGACTAACTCCTCGTTTGGGGCCAAGCACGTGGTGAACGTCGGAATCAGAGTACATCTGAAAATCAGAGAGCTGTAATAAGCAAAATATCATGATCAGGTTAACAACATATTTGACTTAGGAGGTAGAGAAAGTCAAATCACGATATAATCAATTCCAAAACGGAGATCCAAACGCCCATTAAGTTTAATTTAATAGAAAAGAATTAGCATTACTTGCTGATCTCGTTTAATCTCTTCTTTCTGAATTGGCACAAGGCGCTCATTGAAGGCTGGTGGAACTGGTTGAAATTGACAACGTATCATCCCAAGTGTCCAATTATTTGTCGATAAACATATTCATGTGAAAAACATCATATGTGATAGCTTCCAATTGACCGATGTTAGGAGGAAAAAAATAGGGTTGTTATGAAATTGTGTTTTATTGGGATGGGTTTTCTTGAGCCGTAGATATGCTAAAAATTTGACAAATAAAAATTAGAGGAAGATTTTGGTTGAATATGAACATAACCCGGGTAGAGGACACGACCCGAATAATGTTTATGGGCCCAATGATGGTGACGTAGATTAAAAACCGCTTATGTGGCATATCCCTCCTCTTATATATAATGTAATGATATATATATATATATATATATATATATATATATATATATATATATATATATATATATATATATATATATATATATATATATATATATATATATATATATATATATATATATATATATATATATATATATACTAGTAGCAAAACCCGTCCGATGGACTGGTATGACTTCTAATTATCGTTTATCTTGTTTCTGTTTAGTAAACTAATTATCAAATTTATTTCTAAATATTTAAAATTAGACTCTTTATCAACAATGATATTAGCTGATCAATCGTTCATATGTAAGTATATTTTTATTTTATTTTATTTTTCCTTTTTCGTCAACAATGATATCAGCCGATTTTACAATTTTATTTTTAAAAATATTAGGTAAAAGAATTTTTATTTACATGCTTTAGTACAATGTAAAGATATTTTGTTATACTTATTTCTATTATTTTTTGTGTTTATATGAAATGGTAATTAAGCAAATTTTGTTTAAACTTTTTTGTACTTACGGAAAGAATGTTAAACGCCTTTAGATTATATGGTAAGAAAATAAAGTTTAACAAAACTTGTCTTGGAACATTCATGTATATTATTAGTATTTGAATAAAAATAGATAATTTCTATCGGCCCATTTGCCTAAGAAATGATAAAGAAGTAATATAATAGTTATGTGACAAAAGATAAACACCACGTACATAACATGATGGTTGTAAAATGCGCGCTAAGGGATGCTTTAAAGGGCGCTAAAACTTGAAGCGCAGTCTTCACATTACACAATTGGTCAAGGTGAGCTATGACATGAATTCTGATAATTTTTAGACTTCAACTCCAAAAAATGATTATTATTATATGTAAGGAGAGTTTTCTAACTTTAATTATTATGAACAACACTTATTGTAAACTCAGTATAAATATACTATTGAAATATGATAAGAACACATAAATAGTTTTAAATGCTCTGTCTCTAGAAGTCACGCTTTAAAAACGCTAAACTTCACCTTTACCGCTAAAACGTGTAGCTTGAATATACCGTCACACCGCACCTCACGTTATTCATACAAATTATAACTGTCCGAAAAATATTGTGTATACAATTAATATTACTGTTTTAATACTAATACTGCGTTATTTGTGGTCTATTATTAATATTAATTTAGTTGGTGTACGTACAATATTTTATGGTTAAGCCCGCTTGATAGGCAAGCATGACTTGTAATTGTTGTTTATATTTTTTTTGTTGCTAAATATAGTGTTAAAAAATTTATATTTTACAAAAAAAATTAAGCATAATAATATTTGTTAAATTGTTTGTGTTTATTATATTACCACCTATATTTTATAACACTTGAAGAACCGAATTATTCGTATTAACTTCATTGAAAATTGTATAATACCAAAACATTAAAAGAATGGTAAATTAAATAATTAAAAACAAAAGTTGTTTTTTAAAACCTTATTGTAAATTATAATGTTTTTTTTTCTTTTTTAGAAAAAAGTTTTTTAGAAAAACTTGCACATAAGAGAATGTAATTTATAAAATTTAAATAGCGAGTGTTTATAGATCTAAAAACATTATAATTATTGGTAGCTTGATTACTTGATAGACATTTTGTCGTCTTATAGGCATTATGATTACACTCCTTTCTTTATATCCATCTAGAAATAAATTAAGTAATAAAAGAATTAAGAAAATCGTAATGAAAAAAAACAAAGTATCTGTCATTGTTGCCTAAATGAGAAAATAAGTTATAACTTAAGAGAAATAAGTTATAAGTATAACATACATAGCAAGTAATAGTTGTAACTCCTCTAGTACAAAACGCGCATTTTCACGCATTGTCGTCTTAGGGTACGGTTCTCACATTTTCGTGTCACGTTTTCGCAGGAAAACGCGCGTCGTCCCCTAGGCGCAAGACACGAAAACTCGAGACGAGGTGTGATTTCTAACGTTTTCGTCTCGCGTTTTCCCCACAGCACCACAAAATTTATACCGTACTTTGTGCTCTAAGTTTTCTTAAAATTGCGTTAGCTACTTACAACTTAATATTTCTTGGCGCTTTTTTGACTTATGGTTAGAAATATCCTATAGTCACATATTAACAATGTGAATCCTTCAAACACCAATTCAATCCTATTTTTTTCTTAAAACGAAAAATGTTAATAGTTAGTTGGTCGAGTTGTGCAATGACATTAAAGTGAAAGAATGTCTTCTTCGAATCTTCGCCTAGTTATGTTAAACTCCTTATCTGCTTTTCTTGAAAAACCCTTGACAGGTTTTAAAAAAACCTCCAGGAATCCTTTCCTAAAAAACCACTTATTATAATTTTGATGGACAATGAGATAAGCCAATTGGTTAATTCAATTCTTGAAACACCAATTCAATCCCAATTTCATTAACAAACATAAAAGTTAAATAAGACCCACAAAATGAATGAAATTAAAAACCATAAAAAACAAAGAAAATTTAGATAATAAATCGTATAAAAATAAAGTATCTAATTACATTCGACCATAAAAAAACCTTAATTGTCTTGTTAATTTGTTCATGATCAATTGTTTAACTTTCGTTTTTTTGTTAGCATTTGATACTGTATAAAATTGGAACTCTTAACCCGTTTAAAATGAATATACTAACTTATACCTGACCTAAAAAATCATTCGCAAAATAACTCTAGCTATATTTCTTATACTTGATTCGGCACTTCTACTTTTTTTTGAACGGCGAGTTAGTAGTTAGTGATTCGAGCCTACAATGACATCCAATTGGGCAGTATATGCAAGCCTCGAAAATTCTCCTTTTGGATATGTAAAATAATCAAATAATATAAAGTGAGAGAACAAATAATCAAAATACAATACAAACTTTTCTTACATGATATGTAAAATGAGAGAACAATTTACGAAGATTAGATATTAAGAAAATAAGTATTATAATATAATCATGGATACAAGTATACAACTTATAGAATAATTATGGTTAAACTTAACAGATAAATGCTTCATTACGTCACCTAAAGAAAAGAGCAAATAAATGCTTGAATATCAATACTTATCATCAAAGTTAACTTCCATTGTATATGCACTGAAAGCATGAGAAAATATAGCTAATCACTTTTCAGGAAGATATTAAATAGTGGTCGTCCATGATAGAGGATATGAGTGTAAGTTTTTTCTCCAGACGGGTACAGCTTGGGAAAGTTCTTGGTTTTTTAATGAGTCGTCGATTAGAACAACCTATACGAGAGTTAATTAGTTGCAAATGTGAAAACTTAGATGCATATATATCAAGAGATTTAACACCTACAAGCATGCAACCAGACTACATGGTAAGTTAGGTTACCTGATTTTCAACGAGTAGCCTTGGAGGCCTACACGAAGCTCCTTGACGGGAAGTATTAAATGAGTTGGCACTGCTGAAACCCGTGTGAAACCTACCTCGTGACATATGAGGACTTTATGGAGCCCCATATCCCATTTGCTGATGTTCATTTTGTATTTGAATGTGTTTCATGCTTATGCTGCGCTGATATCAATGCCTGTATTCTGGCTGACGACATTAGTAAAGTATAATTTGGTATCTCTTGTAATTATAAGATGAAGTTCACCGTCTGTTGCGTATTTTCTTATATTGTGGATCAAAAGGATCAATCCATGTGTCCTCTCCTCTAGCATTAAACTTGTTACCTAACTTTGGTTCCAATGATGTAGAGTTCACACTGCAGGGCATATCATAACTCGTCACCAATCCAAGACTAAAACAAAATTAAAAGGTTAATGTCTACTTACTCAATTAGAAAGTGAAAGTTGTGCATATGGTGATTTGGAAAAAAACTTACCGAACTGCATCCCAAAACTTGACATTAGATCCATCTCTGTTGTGGTAATACAACGACTGTCTTTACTCACTTCAGCACTTGCCACATGTGCCAAACACTTCTTTCCCTTGCGAACACTACTTTCAATCTAATGTCACTGTAACAACTATTTTTCAACTTCTCGAGTTCTGCATCACTTAACCTTTGACCAGTTCTTTTAGCTCAAAGTGGAAAGTAGCCACGGTCGCATCTGAAGAAGATGAATGTGCACTAACGCTTTATTTGTTGCCCTTTCACTGTAATCAAGACACGATCCTTGTCACGAAGTTGTCTTAGCTAACCATGGCCATGACATCTCGGCTTTAAAACTTATAAATCTTATAGGTAATATTTTATAGCTTTCTTTATAGCTGAATAACGTCAAAACTTATTATAGGTAATATTTTGAAGAAGGGGATTAGTATTGTGGAACTTACAAATCGCTAATTCTGCCACCTATATCGATCCTTTTACCTATTTGCAGACCATTGCAATACTATTTCCAGAAACAAATATCCAAGATGTATATGGCAAACAAAGAAATTCCGATGATTTCTTGATTATGAGTAAAAATAACATCTGGACTGATATAACTGTTATAATGAATGGTTTTCAATTACGTATCCCATGTCTAACGAACGAATGCTCGTCCAACAGTACTTCCATTTCCTAGATAAAAAAGTTGTTCTAACTGCATCCTGGATTGGTATAAGTGTTAAAATGTTTTCAATTATGTCTTGACGAAGGGTGCTGATTATATCATAGCTTAGGTTTTGAAGCTTCATGGTTAATCTTAATCTATTGTGTACTTCCTTAGAGTTAGATACTTTATAGGCCTCCAATGCATATCGCAAAAACTCATAATTTTATAGAGTGTATAATCCATGAGTAAATGATTAAATTTTATACGATTGAAAGAAATAACAGAAAAGTTAGAAAAAGGTGTTACCTGTAGCCAGATACACCATGTGGTCCAGCACCAAACTCGAGATTCTTTTTCGTTGTATCTGCTTGTGCATCCTGATTCACAACCAATTAAAGCCTTGTTATATGTAGAATACTTACTGATGCAACTGATGGTGAGTATGATAAATTTTAAATAAATTAGTCATTATCGGGCTCTTTCCTTTCCATTTGCTAAGAAAAGGAATAAGTGGTAATCGATTGTCACTGCTTGTTATAAACGCTAACAACTCAAGATAATTATATGAAAAGTGGCATATCAGGCACAAATATTTCATGCATTTCTGTTGAAAGTTTGATCGAGGACATTTTCCAAGGTTCACTTTGAAGATTATGTCTATAACTAATGATGTAAATATTTAAGTTATTACTTTGAGCCAGTGTTGCAAGGCAAGCTTTTAGTCATCACAATTCTTTAATAAGACTTTTTCCAGACGGTGCAGCCCTTGATCCTTCTCTAAACCAAGGCAAAATGGCCGTCTCTTGTTTCTCGATCTAAACAATTATGGTATAGGCTTCTTTTAAGTTTTGCAAAATAATAGAGGTACCACCTACAAATATAACAAATATACATTAAAATACGAACAACTAAATAACAACACATGATTTAGTATTCAATGTGACAAAAACACATACCAGCTTTGTTCTATTGTAGACGTAGATTTGTTTCAAATTAATTGGTAACTATTAAACATGCTCTATCAGGATATCAACTTGTATATATATCAATGTCAGATAACTCGATCTATTACAAATATTTCATATAAAAGTGTAAGATTATTAAGTTGTATGTATATGCGCATAACATGCAGCGTAAGATCAATGAAACTAAACAATAAGGTATTTGCATGTCCTGTAGTATATTCTGTTATTAGGAACCACAACCTGTTGTGAATCTTTTGTTTGACATTAAACACATGAACATTTAGTCTATCATCTAATACATTCATTTTCTCAAAACATATATTTAATAAAAAAAACAATCCAGTGATGGTCAAAGCGACGATGGAGGTAGTGGTTCGCCAATGCTGACTCTGATGGCTACGTCTTATAAAACAAAAGCATATATAGTCCATACAGAAATGTAAGATATGAAATTTACCTTACGGATATTATCAACATTCGCTCCACCTCTACCCATCACTTTACGAACCGCATGACAAGAAACCAACATCTTCGAGGCAGAAGATGACAATCTAACTGAGTTAAAAAAATAACATTAGTAGCAATGAAGAACATTATTGCTGATACAATAATTCGAGCATACCTGTTGTGAAGTGTATCCAAGGCTTGAAGAGAGCAAACCCAAACAGCTTAATCTCAGTTTCAGGTTTGTGGTCATAACCTGAAGGGGTAAATGCTGATATACTTGACAAGACTGGTGCAGAAGTCTAGGGTCACCACCTGCATGGTTTATGATATTAGGGTTTTATGAGCAATCAGGAACCAAAACTACAAATTCTGCTAGAATGTGGTCAGTGGTTTTGTAGCAAGACTCAATGATTGTAATGTTGTATATATGAGAAAGAAAGATAGGTTTTGAAGATATATCAGTTTATGGTACGCCACATACTCAGGTTTGTTAACCAACCCATGTAAAGCCGATGTTGGGTGCAGATGGCATGTTGTTGCTTCCCATAATCGATAACCTGAAACAAAACCTCGATATTAGAAAAATCAACAACATGAGATTTTCAAGACAGAAAATAAATGAATATTATATTAATCATGTTTACTACAACAATCATATATTTCAATAGATCTAACAACCTGAGAATGAATTTTGCCAATTGATCATAAACTCTAATATACATCAAAAACAAATTTTAATCATCAAATGCATGAGACTGTCAATCATGTAGCAGATCATACATTAGAATAATGATATTTTAGAGTTTTGAGTTGTTCACAAACATACCTTTGTTGATAATAAGAATTTGGATTTCATATACATTTGCATGGAAAACATGTAGAATTGTGTTAGGGTTTTTTGTTTTAGTGATAAGAATGAGGTTTTGGATTAATAAATATGAACCGTGTATTTTGGGACAAAACTTTGTCTTTTAAAAGTGATTTTTCAGTTATATATCACAGCAATTGGTATGGTACAATGGTAGAGGCTGTTTGTGTTGAACTGCAAGACTCAAGTTCGAATCTTGACATGATCCAAATTTTTTAAACAAAAAGAACGGCAAAAATTAAAAAAAAAAGAATACTAAAAATAATAAATGTGACATGGCATTATGAGGTGCTTATGTGGCATATTCCTCCTCTTATATAAAATGTGTATATATATATATATATATATATATATATATATATATATATATATATATATATATATATATATATATATATATATATATATATATATATATATATATAGTGTAAGGTTATTTTCAGAACCAAATAAATGTACAGAACTGCGAGAACCACCTTTATACTCTTAACAATGTATATGTATTTTCATTATTATGTTTAAATTATCTTTTACTAATTGTTTTATTGGTTATAGATCCGAGTATAATGAGCGATATGAAGAGTGCACATGTGTTTTCATATTATCCAACGAAAAGATAGTTATAATACACAAAAGCCAAATACATGAGCATGGTCCTAGGATACATGTTCCTAGTGACCTACGACAATGAAAATTCATTTATCTTTATGTAATGAACTAACACGATGAATATACATGTGCATTTTAAGAGTAAAAAGGTGGTTCTCGCAGTTCTGTACATTTATTTGGTTCTGAAAATAACCTCACCCTATATATATATATATATATATATATATATATATATATATATATATATATATATATATATATATATATATATATATATATATATATATATATATATATATATATAGAGAGAGAGAGAGAGAGAGAGAGAGAGAGAGAGAGAGAAAGAGAGAGAGAGAGAGAGAGAGAGAGAGAGAGACAGAGAGACTAGCCTTTAGACCCGTCCGGTGGACGGGCTAGCTTTAAGTATATGTATTTTTAATGAAAATTGAATTTATGTGTGTTTGTATTAGAAGTTTAGTATGTGTAGTGTTAGTTATGGCATTGGTATTTTAATAATGTAGCAAAGAATAGACAAAAATAACGTAGTTTAAGATATTTTATTTATTTAAAAATATTATGAGTTAATTTAATTTGCATACGTTAACGGTATGAATAAGTTTGTAACATTAAATGTTTTTTAGAATTTTAATACTATTGTATAAATATTTTATGTATTTTTGAATTTTATGAGGTAATAAATTTTGTATATGTTAATGTTATGAATAACGTTTTTACATTTTTTTAATTAATATTATTGTTGTGCATTTTTATAGAATTTTGTATTTAAGGCATTGTTTCACCATCTTTCCTTATATATTTTTATAGAATTTTGTATATATGGCATCATTGTAGTTCCTATATAATTTTTTTGTAAAATTTTGTATTTAAGGCATCATTTTTAATTTCTATTTTATTTTTGAAGCATTTTATGGAATCATTTTTATATAATTTTGTATTTAAGACACTGTTTCACCATCCTTCCTTATATATTTTTTTATAGAATTTTGTATTTACGACATCATTTGTAATTCCTATTTTATTTTTGAAGCATTTTATGGAATCATTTTTATAGAATTTTATATTTAAGGTCTTGTTTCACCATCCTTTTCTTATATATTTTTATAGAATATTGTATTTAAGGCATCATTTGTAATTCATATATATATTTTTATTGAATTTTGTATTTAAGGCATTATTTGGAATTCCTATTTTCTTTTTGAAGCATTTTATGGAAACTCTTTAATGAATTACATGTGTCATTTTTATAGAATTTTGTATTTAAGGAATTGTTTCACCATCCTTCCTATATAAGGGTTTTTGATTTGATTTGATTTGATTTGATTTGATTTGATTTGATTTGATATATATATATATAGTGGAGTTATTCTAAAACATATCTTATAATAAAATAAATAAGGTGAAATCTCACCCCTTTGATCAAAATCACCTAATTTGATAAAAAAATGGTTTCTTTTTTGTAAACTCTCAAACTTTAAGGGTAATTGTCGAAAATAAAAATTAAAACGTCCCAAATTAGCCCGATCAAAAAACACACACTTCACGTACTAAAAAACGATCAAAAAACAAAGTACACACTGAATCCTCTCGAATCCACCAAATTCACCAAATCAAACCTACTGAATCCTCTCGAATCAAACAAATTAAACAGCGCATCCTACTGGTAATTTGTTTGTAATTTTTTGATTAATTTTTGAATGATTTGTGTTAGAATGTGTTAAAAATGCACTATAATGCTCTAGAATGCGATAGGATATCAAACATATATAAGGTTTTGTGCAAGTGTGTGTTTATGATTGATGTATAAAATGTGTTTGATATAATGTCTCAATAAGAATTATAAAGTTCTCTTTGATATAGAAGTGATTTGGTAAAATCATAATTGTGATGGAGTAGGATTAACACTATGACTGAGTAGAATTAATATTATGATGGAGTAAAACTAATACTATGCATGTGATTTGGTAAATTAGAACTGTAATAGAGTAGAATTATTTTTAATGTGAATATGCTTGAGTAGGATAAAGTTGTATTTTAAGGTTTTGTCGAAATTAAGTATTTGTATATAATATAAAAGTGATTTGGGTAAAATTAGAATTGTGATAGAGTAGGATTAACACCATGATTGAGTAGGATTAATATTATGATGGAGTAAAACTAATACTATGCATGTGATTTGGTAAAATTTTAATAATAATAAGCAAATTTTATTCTACTGCATTACAGTTAAATTTTAATGCACTGTAATACAGTAGGTCACTTGCATTGTTTTGTCTACTACATTACTGTTTAATTTTAATGCATTGTAATGTAGTACGATACTTGCATTTTTCTTTCTACTGCATTACAGATTAAATTTTAATGCACTGTAATGCAGTAGGTTACTTGCATTGTTCTTTCTACTGCATTACAGCTTAATTTTAATACATTGTAATGCTGTAGGTTACTTCCATTGTTCATATGTGATTTACTGCATTAAAACTTTATTTCTACTACATTGAGGTTTAAATTTTAATGCATGCAGTATGTTACATGGGTTGTTCATATGCATGATTTACTGCATTACAGTCTTATTTCTACTGCAATATAGTTTAAATTTTAATGTATTGTAATGCAATAGGTTACTTGCAATATTCTTTCTACTACATTACAGTTTAATTTTAATGCATTGTAATGGAGTAGGTTACTTACATTCTTCATATGCATGATTTAGTGCATTAAAACTTTATTTCTACTACATTAAGGTTTAAATTCTAATGCATTTAATGCAGTAGGTTACTCGTGTTGTTCTTATGCATGATTGATTACATTGCAGCTTTATTTCTACTACATTACAACTTTATTTCAACTGCATGCTAGTCTTAAATTCTAATGCATCACATAATATATATTGATACTTTCATATATAATTCTTAAACTATTCTACAGGTAAAAAGGCACAAGAGAAAAACCCAGGGGACAAAGGAAGATGCATTTAACAAGCTGCAAACATTATATTGCTTACTCTAATACCAAATGATATACTCTAATTGAAAGATGAAATGGTACAAGGATGCATTGGGCGCGCAACAGGATTCTTGGAAGATACTTGTGCATCATTTAAAATAATGTTTAAATTTTATTAGATTTAATACTTTGGAATATTGAATGTCTAATACGATGTAGTGTATATTTTAATGATGACATTGTTTGTTTGTAATCATATTTTATATTCTATTACATTATTGTCGTTTATTTTACTTCATTACCATATATCATTCTACTACATTATAATTATATTCTAAGACATTACAATTATATTTTACCGCATTCTAGTCTTATAATTTACATATATAACTAATATGCAGTATAATATAAATTAAATGAGTAAAAATAAACACTA
This sequence comes from Glebionis coronaria, assembly GCA_025667525.1. Taxonomy (NCBI): domain Eukaryota; kingdom Viridiplantae; phylum Streptophyta; class Magnoliopsida; order Asterales; family Asteraceae; genus Glebionis; species Glebionis coronaria. The sequence goes on from CM046877.1 coordinate 346,290,694, forward strand.
ATGGAGTAGGATATAATCCCATAATGCAGTAAAATAAAATTTGCTTATTTAATGCATTATAGCTATATGCTATTGCATTGCTGTTTTATATTCTACTACATTACATTTACTTGTTACTGTTATTTTATCATAGAAAAGGAATGATACACTAACAAAATAACTGTTGTAGGATATAAAATAACAAAAATGCATTAAAACATAACTGTAATGAGACAAAATCCTAAAATGCAATAGATTTAACGTTGTGATGCACTAAAACATATTCAAATCAAAAACTATAACGTACTCATGTTTACATTGAAGCTGTAACATAAAATCATAATTTTATTTGTAAAAAATGACAAAAAATTGAAAAACTATTCATTTTCGATGTATAGATTCTCTTTAACTAGCCTTCTTCGACATATCTTGTGTCTTTGCTTTTCTTCAATACAAACAATAATTTATACAACTCGTAGAACTGAAATTGTGGCCTCATTTATCTCCATATGCCGAACAACCCCTTCTCTTGGTTAGTCCTTCAACAGTTACTTCAGTTCTTCGCTTTATCATTTCGTACCCTAGATTATTGATTTTAACCTTCATCTGAAACTTATAAAAGATATAATTCAATAGAAGATAAACTATAATTCAGTAGAAGATAAACTACAATTCGATAGAACATAAATTATAATTCAGTAGAACATAAACTATTATTTAGTAGAAGATAAATTATAATTCGGTAGAACATAAACTATAATTCAATAGAAACAATCATGTAGGAATTTTATCAAATCACATGCATATGAACAATAGAAAAGATCCTACAACATCATAGTGCAAGTTCTACCAAATCACATGCATACTTTATCACTTTTACTTAATTTTAGAAACATGTCAAACAAAATTATGGCCTAACTCATGCCTGTGAACATCAACATACATCCTACAACATCATATATCAACTTCTACCAAATCACATGCATACTCCATCACTTTATTCATTTTTTGACAAACAACAAACATTAATAAAGAAACTTATGCATATGAACATTACCAAAAGAACTTAGAGCATCACAGTACAACTTTTACCAAATCACATGCATATTTAGTCACTTTTACTCAGTTTCAAAAAAACAGTAAACATTAATAAAGCCTAACTCATGAATATGCACATCAACAAATATCTTAGAGCATCACAGTTTAACTTTTACCAAATTACATGAAAAATCAATCACTTTTACTTATTTCTGAACAAAAGGCAAATACTAATATATCATAACTCATGCATATGAACATCAACAAAGATCAATGAGCATCACGGTTCAACTTCTACCAAATCACATGCATATAATCACTTTTATTCATTTATAGAAAACAAAAAACACTAATAAAGCCTAACTCATGCATATGAACATCAACAAAGATCCTACAACATCACAATGCAATTTCTACAACATCATAGTGTAATTTCTAAAGTTATAAATTTAAATGAGACATTTTATCAAACACTTTGTATGCATATAAACAGAAGCAAAGACCCTACAACATCACAGTCCAACTTCTACCAAATCACATACATATTCAGTCACTTTTACTCAGTTTCGATAAAATAAAAAAAACACTAATAAATCGTAACTCATTCATATGAACAGTAGCAAATATCCTACCACATCACAGTGAAATATCTACCAAATCACAGGCATACTTTATCACTTTTACAAATAAATTTTACTGCATTACCGTTACGTTCTACTACATTACTTTATATCCTACTGCGTCATATATATGTTTCTACCGCATTGCAGTTACGATCTACTACATTACTGTATATCTTACTGCATCACATTGTGAATTAAGCGCATCACAGTTATAAAGTCTAGCTTAGACATTTTATCAAACACTTCGTATATAACTTTCACATATTCTATATTTTGTTACAGATCTAAGAACTCGTATGTATATTTAAAAAAACAAGATATAATGTGAATCAAACTTTTAGTTATGACATACTTAGATAAAAAAACAACAAAAAATTTGAAGAAAAATATTCAAATTCAATCTATTAAAATTCATATACATGCAATCGAATATCAATATAGCAACATTAGTCATGGTAACAATAAAAACAATTAAAATCACTTACTTTCACCATTGATGATAAATTAAGGTTACGAAATCAAACTTTAAATCTGAGCTTATAATTACAATTACACAATAAACAATGACGATTTTATGGTGGGGAATGTGATGGACAAGGTGGGAAAGGTGGTGGATAAGGTGGAGATGATGGTGGTTAACGGTGGGAAGGTGGTGGTTATCGTGGATTGGTAGATTGAAATGAGATAATGAATAGTTATAGAGAAAAAGTAATATATATACTGTCATATTAAAAATTACAAAACCGCTCCTGAAGTTTTATAAATTACAAAAAACACCATTTTTTTGAAAAAAGAGGGACACATGGTAGCTTGTGGTTCCACCACACCTATTTTATTATAAAAATTTTTTATTTTACCCCAACTATATATATATATATATATATATATATGGGAGAGATCAAATAAAAAGACTTTTTTTGTGAGAAGGATAAGAAGGATTTTCAGCCATTGATTTAAAATCAATGGATGAGATTAAATCACAATCCTAACAAACTAACTAATTAACCATCTAAACGTGTTTTTTTTTAAAGTTCTTCAAAAATTATGAAAAAATTCCAATAGATCAGGTATGTTGGTGCAAAAAACTTTTGTGAAAAAAGTTTTTTTAATTTGATGTTTTTTACGCTTTTTTAATGCACAAAAACGGAATTTTGATGCACAAAAACGTTTTCTTTTACGTTTTTTAGGTTTTTTGTGCATCAAGAATTAATTTTATGCCCAACTTCTTTTTACTTTTTGCTTTAAAATATGATTCCACATCAAACTATAATAAATTGAAAAATTTTTTGAATGAAAAAAATTTTGTACACCAAAATTCACGTGTTTGTGCATCAAATTTTGTTTTTTGTGCATCAGAAAAACGTAAAAAACTCAAAATTAAAAAACGTTTATTCACAACTTTTTTATGCACCAACAAATCCGACCATTTGGAATTTTTTCAGAATTTTTTGAAGACTTTTTTAAAATCAGGTTTTGGTGGTTAGTTAGTTAGTTAGTGAGTTAGTTAGGAATATGGATTGATCTTATCCATTAATTTTAAATGATTGGCTAAAATCCTTCTTATCCTTCTCATCAAAAAAAGACTTTTTATTTTAACTCTCCTATATATATATATATATATATATATATATATATATATATATATATATATATATATATATATATATATATATATATATATATATATATATATATATATATAGGGATGGGTTCTAGAGAAAACCTTATATTTGTAGAAAACTTAGAAAACAAAAACACAAGGTAGCTTTTGTAACATCTTAAAACGGAAGGTAAAAACTGAAAATTAATAAAAATCAGAGGGACTATATTTGCCAATACCATATTCTTACTCTTTTCAACCTCAAAATACAAAACTGTAATCTGATCTCAAAACAGTCATCACCATCGATAAGAAAACCACCGTAACCATCGATGACAACCACCATCACCATCGATGACAACCACCATCACCATCTCAATTACCGAAGGTACCATCACAACTGTCATTACCAGAAACCACCATTTACAATTGTTAACCACCATTTACCATTAGAAGCCACATTTACTATCAGAAGCCACTATTCACCACCGGAAACCACCATTTGCCTCTGAAAACCACAATTATCGGACACCACAACGTGGGTACCACCAACATCAGAACGCTAAGATCATTTCAACCACTAGACGTTACCTGATATCAAACACAAGGTATATCTATGCGAATATGTGTAAAATTAGGACATTTGTATATATTTATAAACCGTTGTAGCTAAATTAAGGAATACGAAATTTTTTTGGACAAAATAATGCTTCAAAATGTGTTTATTAAAGTTCCGTACCATGTGTTTGTTAAAATGCATGAATAAGATTCCAGTTAGCCATATTTAAGAAGTTTTGCTTTTAAGTTGTAATCTTGCTTATGAAGATTAACAAGCATTAAAAGTTGCATTCTCGAACAGGGTGACTGGAATGGTGCTAGTACAGACACTAATTCCAGGTATTATATGATAAATCAACACTCCACATACTATTTCATGTATGTCGATATGTTTAGTCTAACCATCATCATGATTTTTCAGTACGAAGATCACGAGGGAAGATGGTGGATACAATGTAATATTAAAAGCTATTGAGAAGTTGAGTCATAAGCACATTGTGCTTAATGATGAAGGCAATGAACGTCGTCCACCATGAGACAGCCGACATTAACACATTATTATTGGTACACTTAATACAACCTATATTTACTCGTCTTTGTTAAATAGCCTTTCCAGGAACAGAATTCCTATTGGACCAAATCATCAAGCTGATGTATCTGAGTTTGATACAAAGATAACTAGCAAAAATTGTAAAAAAAGTGGAATGATGTGTTTATTGGATGTTTGTATAGTTCCAATTGGTCATTTTATATGTACGAGAATCGAGTATTATTAGGGCATCAGTTAGTATTATCCCGGCATCAGTGGGTATTATTAGAGCATCACTAGAATTATTAGGGCTTTTGTTTGTTCAATCTTGCATTAGATCTGATTATTCTGAACGTAGAGGGTTCACTTCATGATGCACAAACTATGTTGGATAAATTCGAGTCTATTAGGAAAAAGAATTGCCTCTGATCTCCTGAATGAACTTGTGAGTTTCTAGTAATTCCCTTTTGTTATTTTAGATTTTAAAGTTCATTTTTTGTGTGTTTTAGTTTTGGAGTTACTGCTTCTCTTTTTTTATAATTTGTTCACATAGATTATAATTTGTCAGTTATATGCTTATAGCTAGTAGTTGAAAGTATGAGCTGCTCAGTATAATGCATTTCCATAGGACGAGCTTAACGGGTACATTAAGCACCTTAGAGTCATTAGGGCATTTGTTTGACGTAACTTTAGTGCATATGTTTGATGTAATTTCATTGCATCTGTTTGATTTAATTTCATTGCATCTGTTTGATGTAATTTCAGTGCATCTGTTTGTGTCATAGTATGTCATCCAAACATCATGGCATAGAGTATTAGGCATCAATGAGTATTATTAGGTCATCAGTGAGTACTATTAGTGCATCATTATAGTTATTAGGGTGTCTATATCATTTACGAAGATATATAATAGATTAGCCGGCTAGGTGATATTTTAATTTTAATTTTTATAATTATCATCATCAATGTCATAATTTTCTAAACAACTCGAGATTGCAGCATTGATGGAGAATCTTTAGGATTATAATTTTTATGTAAACTACTTCCTCTCATTCTTGTTCATTATGAAATTTTCTTTAGAAATCGGACGAGTCATTTAATTAATGTTTCATAATGACTCAGTTTCTTCTAACTATGATTCAAGTTTGATAAGGAATGTTGCAGGCTCTTTTAATCAGGATCATCTTGTGGGATTGCAATATAGTATACATAATTGATAAATCTTTAGTGGTTATTACATATTGAGTTTGTATCAATGGCCTGGTACAAGTCTATATTATGCTTATTTGATATCGATATTAGTATGGGTTCAAGTAATATCAGAAATTTGGGAATAAGTATGGTTTCAGGTTTGTTTGGTAATAATAATGCGAGTGTTACTGGTCTTTTGAGCTACAATATTTTTTCCTTCTCTGATAATTCTGATGATGTTTTAGTTATAATTTTTAGTTAAGTTGTTATTAGTTCAGTAAGATATTTAGATTTGAGGAGTAATATGATTTCTTCAAAGTGGTATTCAGTCCAAGCTTAATTGATTAAGATTATATTGATGGTTGCCATTGTAAGTGTATATTTGAGTTTAGTTATTACAATAACGATAGTTTATGTTTCTGCAGTATGCAGATTACTGGTTGTCTCAAGACAACGTCTTCCTAGATTTAGATGCTTGGTAATCTTGATACTTGTACCAATATATTTTACAATAGTCTTTAACCACTATGAAAATATCACATACTTCTTGAGGTTGATATGGGTCACACCACCTCGTCCATTACAGTATGTGACTCACTATTATGCAGCAAACGCTTCTATGAGTACGATCTGTAAACTACATGCATGGACCTTACGGTCTAAACCACGTACATATATATATATATATATATATATATATATATATATATATATATATATATATATAGTGAGATTATTCTACAAGAAATCTTATAATACAATAAATAAGGTGAATTGTGGAGGTGACATGTGTCATCTTTTCAAATCATTATTCCACATCATATTGCCATATCATGTCATTTACATTAAAAGAAATTGAATTTTTTTGAAAATAAATTTCGAAAAAAAAAATTTCGTTAAATTTTTTTCAAAAATAAGAAAAAAATTTCGAAAAAAAAAAATTTCGAAATTTTTTTTTCGAAATTTTTTTTTTCAAAATTTTTTTTTCAGAAATATTTTTTCCGATATTTTTTTCAAAATTTTTTACTGAATCACGGTTACATGTTTTACTGCATCAAAGTTAAATTTCGAAAAAAAAATTTCGTAACTTTTTTTTTCAAAATACTTTTTTCGAATAATTTTTTTGGAAAAACAAAAATTTCGGAAATGTTTTTTTCATAATTTTTTTTACTGCATTACAGTTACATGTTTAGTGCATCATCATTATAAATTAATGCATTACAATTTTAATTACTACATTATAGTGCATTCACCAATGTTTTATTTATGATGCACACAAATTATAACTACAATACGGTGAACTATTACATTAATGCAGTAATAATACAAGTGATGACTAGTGATAGAATTTTTATTCTCCAACGGAAAAATATAATGCAGTTACTTATAATGTATCAATGTCAGAATTATGATGCATTAAAGTTATAAATTATTACATCACTCGTGATGCACAAAACTTATAATTACAATGCGATACACAATTATTATATTGCACCAAAAATAAAAGTGATACTAATGATATATTTGTATTCTCTAACGGATAACTATAATGCATTTACTTATAATGTATAATTGTTATAATTATGATGCATTAATGTTATAAATTACTCCATCATTCGTGATGCACAAAACTTAAAAATATAATGATTTTTACTTACTGCATCATAGTTATGCATATAGAAAATCAATGTTATATTATTAGTAATCACATGTATTTTTTGTGCATGATAGTTATAATTTGACACATCGTAGTTTTAAATGTCTTGCATCATATATATGAGAATTACACCATAGTTATAAGTTTTGTGAAGGAATTATGATGCAATAACTTAAAACCGTGATGCATTAACTTATAAACATGATGCTCTAAAACGTATAACTATGATGTGTTGAGTTTTTATTGAATTGTTGTAGCGCATCACACTCCAAATTTCAGTGCATCAAAAGTATAAATATGGTGCATAAATATAATAAATTAGTGTCTTATTCGTGATGCACTAAATTATGTAACCGTGATGCTCTATATTTTTTTCCATAATAGTTTAAAAAAAAAAATTTTGAAAAAAAAAATTCGAAATTTTTATTTTAATTTCGAAAAAAATTTCAAAAAAAAAAATATTTCGAAAAAAAATTTTTGGTAAAAAAAATTTCGAAAAAAAATTATGAAAAAATAATTTTTTTTTTAAAATTTCGAAAAAAAATATTTTCGAAAAAAAAAAAATTTTTGAAATTTTTTTATTAAGGAGATGATATGGAAAAGTGATGTGTGATAATGTTGTGACACATCTCACTCCCACATCCATCCCTTCTATTTTATTTATTCTATTATAAGAATTGTTTTATTTTACCCCAATTCTCTCTCTCTCTCTCTCTCTCTCTCTCTCTCTCTCTATATATATATATATATATATATATATATATATATATATATATATATATATATATATATATATATATATATATATATATATATATATATATATATATATATATATATATATATATATATATATATATATATATATATATATATATATATATATATATATATATATATATATATATATATATATATATATATATATATATATATATATATATATATATATATATATATATATATATATATATATATATATATATATATATATATATATATATATATATATATATATATACATATATATATATATATATATATGTATATATGTATGTATATATATATATATATATATAAACATATATATATATATATATATATGTATATATGTATGTATATATATATATATATAAACATATATATAAACATATATATATATATATATATATATATATATATATATATATATATATATATATATATATATATATATATATATATATATATATATATATATATATATATATATATATATATATATATATATATATATATATATATATATATATATATATATATATATATATATATATATATATATATATATATATATATATATATATA